>ML376274.1:3551-22399 GCA_005239525.1 Nicotiana knightiana | reverse complement strand
TAAAATGACCAATTTTATATTCCTAATTAATCTATAATTTAATGAATAAAAATGATTAATTTTAGTAATTAGTTATTAAAACTATATTACATTAAATAACCATCACTCGTCTATTATTTAGTTAATTATGACTTTATAATTCTTTGATAATAGTGATGCAATTTTGAACAAATTTTAAAAAAAGATGAATTATGGATATGCCAAAAAATAATACAAATCTTTCACAATTAATCACTGAAAATTAGCAAAAATTCATAAAATCAATTGATTTATTGAGATTTTTATAGGACGATATGGTGAGTAAAAATCACATGCTCACAGCTGCCCCTCTTTGCTCGGAAACCCGAAGAGTTTTAGGGCAAAGACAAAGTGAGCAGCAATAAACGACTTTTACCTATTCATATGTTCCATTGTGAAGCGTTTTTGAAAAGTTTGACCGAACCCTGCTTCAAGGTTGCCTACATATCCTTGTCTATAAAGGAATCAGGTCAGTGTAGTTCTGGAAGTTTTGGTAGCTGGGACTACCGAGTAACTGTGGTTTTACTGCGGTTGCTGCTGATGATCCCCTTATTACACCCAAGTACAAAACGAAGGACTAACTAAAACCTATTAACTGCTAAATATACAAGATTCCTATCTAGGATTTAGTCTTGATCTTTTGCTGACTCTGACCTGGATCCTGGTGCTTGTTAATCGCAAACGTTGGTTTTGTCTTATCGTTCCTTGGATCAAAGCGGGATATACTGGACGGATGACTTCAATCTCGTCCTGAATAGTCCACATATTACCCGTTTGTGCGCTTTTGGATTCAATCTTCTCTTTCTTCTTTTTGTTTTGTTATTTTGGATCGAAACTTCGTCTTTTGGTCGTCTCGAATTCCAATGTTCTAGAAACGTAATCTGTACAAAATCAAAACAAACGAACGAAATTTTCTGCCCCAGTTTTTACTAGGAAAATTTCGTGAGTTATTGTAATAAAATCTATGCTATCTTATTATTGAAAGCAATAAAGGACCGGGAACTATGTACCTGGACTGAATGTAGAATAGGGGGTGGATACCCTATGCCTAAAAGGTGAAATCAACTAGGGATTGGGGACTCTATGTTGGAAAAAATTGACAGCTCGTGTTGTCATCAAGAAGATATCACCAGGTTATGCCGGTGTCTGGAAAGGTCAACAGGTTATGCTGTTGCCAGGAAAAAGGTCACTAGGTTATGCTAGTGTCATGAAAAGATCAACAGGTTATGTTGTTGTCAAGAAAAAAATCACTAGGTTATGCTGGTGTCTGGGGGGAAGATCAACGGGTTATGCCGGTGTCTGGAAAGGTCAACATGCTATGTTGTTGCCTGGGGAAAAGAGATCACGGGGTTATGCCAGTGTTTGGAGAAGAAAAGATCACCAGGTTATGCTGTTGTCAGGAAGATCACCAGGTTATGCCGGTGTCTGTAGAGGTCAACAGGTTACGCTGTTTCCTGAAATAGAGATTACTGGGTTATGCCAGTGTTTGGAGATGATCAGCAGGTTACGCTGTTGTCAGGGAGATCGCCAGGTTATGCTGGTGTCTGGAAAAGTCAAAAGGTTATTGTTTTGCCAAAAGTAGAGATCACTGGGTTATGCCAGTGTCTGAAGATGATCAACAAGTTATGTTGTTGCCAGGAAGATCGCTAGGCTATGCTGGTGTCTGGAAAGGTCAACAAGTTATGTTGTTGCCTGAAATAGAGATCACTGGGTTATGCTAGTGTCTGAAGATGATCAACAGGTTATGCTGGTGTCTGGAAAGGTCAACAGGTTATGTTGTTGCCTGAAATAGAGATCACTGGGTTATTCCAGTGTCTGAAGATGATCAACGAGTTATGTTGTTGTTAGAAAGAGATCGCCAGGTTATGCTGGTGTCTGGAAAGGTCAACAGGTTATGCTGTTGTCAGAAAGATCACCAGGTTATGCCGGTGTCTGGAAAGGTCAACATGTTATGTTGTTGCCTAGGGAAAAGAGATCACTGGGGTTATGCGAGTGGTTGTTTGGGTGCGGGGCCCTATGTTGTCATCAACTGAGGACTGGGATATCCTTGGTTGGAAAATGTTTGGCTAGGGGTTGAGGGCCCTATGCTACTTTAGGGTTGCATCACATTCAACTTCATTTCTTCTCTTTTTTATATATATGCGGGAAAATATTTTTTTGGAGGAAACTTCCCTTTCTTTGAGTCAATGCTGCAGAGCTCCTTCCAGCCCTTGCGCAATTCCTTTTGATTGCACCTGCTTTCTACATGGTTGATTGTGCACCTGTTTCCTATTTTCAAATAAAGAATGATTTGTTAGTTTGAAATGGTGGTTGGTTTCACGGCCTTGATTTTCAATTGCTTGATCTCAGTTCTTTTGATGGAGATCTCAAACACTTGCTTGCTTGTTTGCTTGCTGGGGATTGGGTTTCATCTCTAATCCCGAGGACCTTGGCTTCCTAGATTATACCATGGCGATCTGTCACGGGGGACCCAACATTTTATTTTCTTTTTTGCCTTTGTAAGCTTTTCACTTGCTTTTCTTTTGGATTTCCAGAGTATCAAGGGGGAATTTCGGCCCCTCAAATTCTGCTGCGACGGTTAGTCGTGTGGGACTTAACCTTTCCGACTTTATTTCGCCTTTATTGGCTTTTCACTTCTGACTTTTATTACAATTGTAACTTTAAGTCACTGGGAATACTTCGGATTTTCAAACCTTGCCAAGATGGTTAGCCACGCGGGGTTCAACCTTTCAACTTTATTTTCCTTTATAGGAACTTCAATTTGACTTTCTACTTTCAAGGTTTTGAGTTTGAATCATCGGCCATTGTGGCCAGTCGGGATCGACTCGATGCCCCTGATGAGGCCGGGTGCCTTTTGCATATTGACCCGCGTAAAATGAGAGCCCTGTAAATCAGTCTTGCCATTTTTTCTTTGCCTTAGTTTCGGGACAGAGTTAGACCGAAAGGGATTCAAAAGAAAAATAAATGACATAATGGACGACGAATTTAAACAAGGGTGTCCCTTTCGGGGAAAGAAAAGAAAGACTTATCTGGAGTGCATGCGGGCTTCAATGAACATTACATGACCTTTGGACTGGATGCCTGATCCGCGTAAACTGTTCGACTCTCAGAAATTCATCACAATTATTACCTCGAGATTGAGAAACCTTGCCCCGGATTGTGTCCGTTTCAGTGACGCATTATCCTTTTCGATCAGTGGCGCCCTTTGCGGGTTTTCACCAACTAACCTGTCTCATTTCTCTTATTACCGTCGCCTTGTAGTGCTCTTTGCGAGTTTTCACTAACAAGACTCTCTTAGTTTCAATTTCTCTACTCACCGCCGCCTTACAGTGCCCGTGTGGGTTGTCACCGATAAGACTCTCTCATTTTAATTTCTCTCATTGCTTGTATCTGCTCCGAACAACTGTTTCCTCCAATTTTGGATATCTTTTTCGATTGATCAGAAGGACTTGAACAGGGTTTTTGGTGAAAAGAATTTGTATTGAATTAAAACTTTGGAACCTTTTATGCGCAAACGTTGCTGAACATAACATTTTCCCCAGCTTAAACTCTTGGGGAAATGTGAAATTTTATTTTGGTGTGAGTGAACCCCAGGGAGAGGCTGCCTACGTATCCTTTCGGAATCAAGTCGAACGTAGTTCAGGAAACTTTTTCCGTTGTTTTTTTTTCTAATTGATTTTTTTTTCAATAAGAACTTCGGGTTCCAAAGAGGGTAATCAAAGAAGAGTAACCGACTCAAAGGGTTTGAAAGAAGGGTTAATGTTTTTTGGGGTAGAGAGAATGAAAGCCTTCGTCATCCCAACTAGAGAACACTTACAAATATATAGAGGATCAAACATAGTACCTTTTGACGGCATCTGCGCTGACAGCCGTTTCAGGGTCATTTCCTTTGATGTCCCCCAAGTATAACGCTCCTTTTGGTAGCAATTTCCTTATGATGTACGAACCTTTCCAGTTTGGGGAGAATTTTCCTTTCGCTTCTTCGTGGTGTGGGAGGATACATCTTAAAACGAGTTGCCCTACCTCGAAGTTCCTAGGTCACACTTTCTTGTTATAAGCACATGGCATTCTTTGTTGGTATAATTGTCCGTGGCACACTGCGACTATTCTTTTCTCATCAATCAGCCTTAATTGCTCCAGTCGGGTCTTGACCCACTCATTGTCTTCAATTTATGCTTCGACAATAACCCGAAGGGAAGGAATTTCGACTTCAGCGGGTATTAAGGATTCAGTGCCATAAACCAATAGGTAAGGGGTAGCTCCCACCGATGTACGCACGGTCGTGCGATATCTCAACAATGCAAAAGGCAAGTTTTCATGCCATTGTCTAGATGTTTGAATCATTTTCCTGAGAATTTTCTTGGTGTTTTTGTTTGCAGCTTCAACGGCGCCATTTGCTTTAGGCCTGTAAGGGGTCGAGTTGCGGTGTGTTATCTGGAACTGTTCACATACCTCTCTCATCAAGTTACTGTTTAGATTTGCGGCGTTGTCGGTAATGATAGTTTTTGGGATACCAAAATGACAGATGATATTAGCGTGCACGAAATCCACCACCACCTTCTTAGTGACAGCTTTGAACGTGACGGCCTCGACCCATTTCGTGAAATAGTCGATAGCAACCAAAATGAATCTGTGCCTGTTTGAGGCCCTTGGCTCGATTGGCCCAATGACATCCATTCCCCAACCAACAAATGGCCAGGGTGCCGACATAGGATGCAGTTCTGAGGGTGGCGCATGGATCAGGTCGCCATGTATTTGACACTTATGGAACTTCCGGACAAAACCGAAATAATCTTTCTCCATGGTCATCCAATAATATCCAGCCCGTAAGATTTTCTTTGCAAGGACGTACCCATTCATGTGGGGACCGCATAATCTTGAATGGACCTTGACCATGATCTTTCTAGCTTCTTTGGCGTCTACACATCTTAACAGATTTAGATCGGGAGTCCTTTTATACAGTACTTCCCCACTTAGGAAGAAACTGCTGGCAAGCCTTCAGATGGTTCTCTTTCGGTCTCCGTTGGCCTGCTCGGGATATTCTTTTGTCTTCAAAAATCTTTTAATATCATGATACCATGGTTGGACATCGAACTCTACTTTGAACATGTTGCAGTAACCATGTCTTTCCTTGATTTGGATCTCCAATGGGTCTATGCGAACATTACCTAGATAGGGCAGCATTGCAGCTAGGGTGGCAATATTGTTTGTGCAGAAGAAACGGAGGTGGGCCGTGGCAGGGTAGTGTTGTCCTGTAGGTGAAATCAAGATTTCCCCTATCCCGATACCTTTCGCATTGGATGCCCCGTCGAAGAACATTTTCCAGGTGTCAGCGCCTTCCGTGATTACTTCGATGGAATTGATTTCTTCATCCGAAAAATCAGTGCTCAAGGGCTAGTATTCATCATCGACCGGGTTTTCAGCTAGATGATCGGCCAATGCTTGAGCTTTCATAGCTGTGCGAGTGACATAGACAATATCGAATTCTGTGAGCAAGATTTGCCATTTGGCTAATCTCCCGGTGGGCATTGGCTTTTGGAATATGTACTTCAAAGGATCCAGCATCGTGATGAGGTAGGTGGTATAAGCCAGCAGATAATGGCTGAGCTTCTGAGAAACCCAAGTTAGAGTGCAGCAAGTCCTTGCTAACTGAGAATACTTGGCCTCGTAGTTTGTGAACTTCTTACTTAAGTAATAAATGGCCTGCTCTTTCTTCCCGGTTGCATCGTGTTTCCTGAGAACACACCGAAAGAAATTTTCTAGCACCGTCAGGTATAGGAACAAAGGTCTCCTTGGTTCTGGTGGGACTAACACTGGAGGATTTGACAGATATTCTTTGATTTTGTCAAAAGTGCCCTGACACTCGTCTGTCCATTTGATGGCCGCATCTTTTTTCAATAGCTTGAATATAGGCTCACATGTGGAGGTTAACTGAGCGATGAACCTGCTGATGTAATTCAACCTACCCAATAGACTCATGACTTCCTTCTTGGTTCTTGGGGGTGGGAGATCCCGGATAGATTTTATCTTTGTTGGGTCCAGCTCGATGCCCCGTCGACTGACTATAAATCCCAGTAATTTTCCGGATGGAACTCCGAAAGCGCATTTGGCTGGGTTTAATTTCAAATTATATCTGCGCAGGCGTTCGAAGAATTTCCTCAAATGCTGCACATGGTCACTTTGGGTTCTGGACTTAATGATCACATCATCCACGTACACCTCAATCTCCTGATGCATCATGTCGTGAAATATGGCGGTCATGGCCCTCATATAAGTCTCCCCGGCGTTCTTCAAACCAAATGGCATGTACCGGTAACAGTACGTTCCCCAGGGTGTAGTGAAGGATGTCTTTTCCGCATCCTTTTCATCCATCAATACCTGGTGATATCCGGCATAGCAATCGACAAAAGACTGTACCTCCTGTTTGGCACAATTGTCCACTAAGATGTGTATGTTTGGCAGTGGAAAATTATCTTTGGGAGTGGCTTTATTCAGATCCCGGTAGTCGACATATACTCGGACCTTTCCGTCCTTTTTAGGCACCGGAACCACATTGGCCAGCCAGGTGGTGTATTGGACCACTCGGATTACTCCAGCCTTTAGTTGTTTAGCGACCTCTTTTTTGATCTTATCACTCATGTCTGTTTTAAATTTCCTCTTCTTTTGTTTGACAGGTGGATGACCGGGGTAGGTTGGCAATTTGTGTACCACCAAGTCCGTACTTAGTCCGGGCATGTCGTCATAGGACCAAGCAAATACGTCTTTGAATTCAAGTAGGAGTTGAATCAAGGCATCTCTAGTCCTTTCATCCGTGTGGACGCTTATCATGGTTTTTCGAATCCCTTCTTCATTGCCCAAGTTAAAGGGTTCCGTTTCGTTTAAGTTTGGCTTAGGCTTATTCTCGAACTATTCCAATTCTTGATTTATTTCCCTAAAGCCTCTTCTTCGTCATATTCCAGTTCTTGATTCATTATTTCGAGGTTAGACGACGTACTACTATCAGAGCACGAAGTCCGCAAGCATGTCATGTTTTTTAAAGCCGCATTATTAGGACTGAAAAAATAAGAAAAGTAAACAAAAATCAGAAAGAATAGTAGACGATGAAATTTTGATTTCATTTCATTGAATTTGAACATAGGAGGGTTTACATCGAAATTTAAAGGCAAGAATTTAAAACTTGAGTTACACCCTGAAATAACTCATAGTGCAGAAAGGATGGCAAAAGCTGAACTACCGAGACTCCCGCCGGACGGGGAATGGAGTAGCCTCCCAGTTTTGCAACTTGGCATCAGGTCCCATATACTGTACTTCGGCAGTGCTGGATCCCTCTCCTGGTTGGACCATATGGGCCTGATACAACATTTGCCTCATTGCTCCGCATATTTCTTCTATTTCTTCGGCCGTGAAAACCTCTTCTTCTTCTTCCACGTATTTTGGCTTGACAAATGATGTGGTGATGTGTGGGATTATCTGAGGCAACACCCAACCATTTTTCTTGCGTTGGTCAGCCCATTGTTCATCGTCGGGGGTAGCTTGAAACCCTATTCCAAAAAACTTTTTATTGGTAGGCAAAGTGACGGGTTCTTTAATGCCTTGCAAGGACACCCTGAGCCCTTTTCCAGGTGTTTACCCATGTTTGATCATGTCGTTGGCGACCATAATTGATGCGTTTGATAGGAAGGGTTGAGGGCACGGGGTTCCTTCCTCATGATGGTCTGCAACCACAATATTGAAAGCCTGTTAGACTATGTGCTCGCTGCCCTCTCTTGCTTCCAAGCATGGGGCTAATGGGTCCCTGTAAATAGATTGCTCGTCTTCCCCATGGACCACGATTTCCTGGTCCTCATATTCGAACTTAACCATTTGGTGGAGAGTAGATGGAACTGCCCCCTCCGCATGGATCCAAGGCCTTCCAAGGAGATAATTGTAGGAAGTATCCATATCCATGACCTGGAATGTCACTTCGAAGTCTACAGGGCCGATTGTCAAGACCAAATCGATTTCCCCGATCGTGTCTCTCTTGATACCATCGAATGCACGGACGCACACATCGTTGGGCATGATTCTTTCAGTCCCGATCTCTATTCTTTGTAAGGTCGATAGAGGGAAAATATCAACCCCAGATCCACCGTACATCATAACTCTCTTCACGTAGTAACCTTCACATTTAATAGTTAGGTGGAGAGCTTTGTTGTGGGTGGCCCCTTCCGGGGGAAAATCATTCTTGCTGAACGAAATTCGATTGACCTCAAAAAATCATTCTGCCATCCTCTCCATTTGCTCGACTGTGGTGTCGGCTGGAACGTATGCTTCGTTGAGGGTTTTGATCAGGATCTTCTGATGCTCGCTTGAATTTACCAGCAAGGATAGAAGCGAGATCTAAGCGGGGGACTTTCTGAGCTCCTCGATTGTGGCGTATTCAGAGGTTTTCATATTCTTGAAGAATTCCTCTACCTCTCCGGCACTGATCGGCCTTTTGGGTAGAAAGCATTTCAACTTGCTTTTGTTTAGCTCTTCCGGGTCGAGGTATTTCTTTGAAGAGTTTATATCGCCTGTTTCCCCAGTAATCTCTTTTCCTTTGTATGTCACCACCGTCCTGCGGTAATTCCATGGGAAGGCAGTAGTATTCTTCATTCGAGTTTGCGACGCGCGGCTAATAACCACGGGCTCGTTCATCCTGGGTGAAATTATTTTCCCCCGCACCGCATACGTCCCCTTAGGGACATACATTTTGAGACATTCATTATTGCCCTATTAAATTGTAACCTTCTGGGAGGGATCAACACACTTTGTTCTTTCCATTGTGCCTTGGGGATGTAAAGGACATCATCTTTAGAGGGTCCCTTATTAGTCTCAGTCTGTTCCGTGACCTGGGGGACGGGGTTACTCTTTCTCATCTCCTTGGCTGGATTGGGTGCCATCTTGGGTTTTCTTTCTACATCTGCGATGGCGATGATGGACTTTAGAGCTGGATTGAAATCCTGGTCCTCGCAAATCATGCCGATGACGGGCCCATGATTGTGAGCAGGCAGTGGATTGTTTGTCACATTGGGACCTTCTTCGTCCCTTAAAACCACTTTCTTTTGTTCTATAAGGCTTTCCACGACCCTTTTGAGGGTCCAGCAATCCTCCGTGTCGTGCCCTTCTGCTCCGGAATGGTAAGCATAACTGGTACCCCGTCTATATGATGGTGATGGGGATTCTGCCGATTTGGAGGTACGGGTTGCAGGAGTTCCATCTGGACCAACTTTGGGAAGATGCTGGAATACGGCTCTCCGATGGGAGTGAAATTAAGTCTCTTTGGTGGATCTCGGGGGTAGGCATTGTACGGGTAGCTGTTTTGAGGAGGGCGTTGATTATATGGAGCTGGGGGACGATGGTTATTTTTTTGGGGTGGAGTTCTATTCTGATTGTATTGTTGTGGCGGCCTGGTATGTGGATGAGTGTTCATTACCGCATAGGGAAAAGGGGGCGAAGCGTAAGCTGTATCTTGGTGAGGATAGTAATGTTGGGAAGCTTTAGAAAATGGGCGTGGGTATTGTCGAGGTTTCCTAACATCAGAAACCATCATGGCCCCTTCTTCTTTCTTTTTCCTGTTGGCCGCAACCCCGTATCCGCTTTGGATGGCTTGAGAGGTCGCTCTTATGGCAGATTGGCTAAGGATACGACCAGTTTTTAGCCCGTTCCCCACCATTTCACCAATTTTAATTGCTTTCGCGAATGGTTTGCCCATGGAGGACATCATATTTTGGAAGTAATCAGCTTCCTGTGCTTGTAGAAAAATGCTGACCATTTCAACCTCATCCATCAGAGGTTTGACCCTGGAGGCTTGCTCGCGCCATTTGATGGCGTACTCTCTGAAAATCTCTGAGGGTTTCTTATTGAGATTGGATAGTGATTTCCTATCGGGAGCGATGTCCACATTGTATTGGAATTGTCGGAAAAAGTCTCGTTCCAAGTCATCCTATATGTGCCAACGGGATATATTCTGGGCCATGTACCATTCTGATGCAATCCCCGTCAATCTTTCTCCAAAATATGCCATGAGAAGTTCCTCCTTCCCACCTTCTCCCTTGAGCTAGTTGCAGTACCTTTTTAGATGGTCTATGGGGTCTCCATGTCCGTCATATTTTTCGAACTTGGGGGTTTTGAATCCGAGAGACAGATGGACGTGCGGGAACATACACAAATCTGCATAGGAGACACTTTTCTGCCCGATCAGCCCCTGTATATTTTTGAGGCTCTGTTCAATACTCTTCATTTTTTGAGTTATTTCTTCGTTCTCGAAGCTTTTCTTATCTTGTCCCAAAATGAACTCAGGCTGAATTTGTTAGGGATATGCATTCAGAGTAGCATGAGCGGTATCCTGATGGGCGGATGGTGTTCGGAATGTGAATGCTGGCGGCTCGAAACTTGGCCTGGAGATAGTTGGTGGGGCCGTGGCGGAGACTTGTGGTGCGGTGATAATGTTGGAAGACACACCAGAAAACAAAGCCTGGGGGCGAACCTCAGAAGGCCTTCCGGCAAAGTGAGCCGACATAGTTGGATATCCAAATGGCGTGGCTGGGTAGCTTATGGGGATGTTGGACGTCCCTCCTACCCTGGGGATTATCTCTGGGAAACCCGGGATGGTACTGGGCGGTTCCCTACCATTGGACCATGCGTCCCACATTTCCAGCATGCGGCAACGCAGAGCCCTGTTCTCTTCAGCTGTTGCGGACTCAGATGTTGGGATGGCTGGATTTAGGTCTTCCACGGAGGGGTTGACGATTGGCAGGTGACTTTCAGATGTCATTTATATGCTCCCCTTTGATCTAGTGAACTAAGGATGGAAAGCTAGGTTACGGCAAAACTAACCACTTTAAAATACCTTTTAGATTGAACCAACAAAACGTTAGGTTAAAACATTTATCACATAGGTAATCGCACGTACGTGGTATGTAATGCACCTGATGCTTTTTTATATGTTTTTTTCCACAGTTGTGTATTTCATCCCGGCTTTATCTCTCGATTTGTTTTTCTTTTTATTATTTTTCCCTTTCCTTTGTTATTGCTTCCGCTTTTTTATTCCTCGCTCGTTTTCCTTTCTTATGGTTATGATCGAATCCTATGTGGATTGCCTACGTATCATGACGTCGCGTGAATCAGATCATCACGTAATTCATGCTAAAAACCCAAAGAGATGCATATATTATTTTTCTAAAAGCTTCATTCTAAAAATTTCCATTCATTAAATAAACACTTTTGATTATAGAAAGCTGGCAGCCCATTTTTGGAATTATAGAGTTTGCAAAACAGACTTGACACATATTTCCTAAAATATAAAAACTAACTGTGGACTCAACACATGACTACGACTAGAAAAGTGAAGTACAGACTCGAAAATATCAAGAATACATTAGTGCTTCCGTTGCTCCAGGGGCCGGTGGGGCATCATTCGGCCTTGCCACGGGCCTGCGTGCTATGTCTTGTCGGAGGCGGTAAAGGTCATCCATTATCTTGTTGACGAAGATCATAACTGCTGAGAAGAAAGTGGTCTGAGTCATATCTTCGCATTCCTGACATCTGGTGACAATGTAGTCAGCTATCTCTTGGACCCTTCGCCTGATAATACCCTTCTCTTGAAGCAGGCGTCCGGTTTGTTGGGATCTTGCCTCTAAAGTTTGGGCATCCTTGTGACTCTGTTCTTGACATTGTTGTAACTCTTTTTCTAATCGAGCCATCATGGCATAGCACTGTTCCCTCTCTGTTTTAAACTTCTTTTCCTTTTTGGCCATTTCGTTCTCGAAGGGGGCCGATTTTTCCTTCAAGCCCACGACTTCCTGGTCATATTTCCTCTTTAGTCTCTGGACAAACTCTGTTCTTTCTTCTGCACTTCTTGTTAATCTTGCCCGAACTTCGGCCAGTTCTTCTTCAGGTTTGTCTAAATCATTCCCATAGCTACATACTTTATGCCTCAGGCCGTTGATAAGCCTTTCATCAGCCCTGCTTCTCTCTGGGTTCTCAGTAGCTGTTTTCAGTTCCTGTATCTGGGCCCGGAGGACTTCATTTTCTTGGGCTAGTCTATTTTTATCCCCTTCAATCGAGGCTGTATGTAGAATGTTTTCGAACTTGATTTCCCTGACCTGGGCCTCTAACTTGCTTATGGTGGCTCGGTAGCTGTTCTCTTTTTCTAACCAAGCCCAATGCTCTTTTCTCGGTGAATTGTTGTACGTGGGGTCTCTTTGCGGGTCGTTCCTGCTCTTGATGCTCCCTGCCTCTTACACCGTACCAAGAGGTGTAGGCGGGATCCACTTCCCCTTTGGATAAATCTCTCACTCGAGTTTGAGGTTCTAAAAACCTGCAATCGTTCCAAATTTGACGGACCCTACCTTCAGGAAATGCAACTCTTGGGCATAACTCGATGGCTTGTTGGCTTAAATACTCGTCCTGGGGAACACCCTGTTGTCTCCCCAACTGGCGTAAGACCTGGTGCGGGGCATATGGCTGAATGCTTCGCAGGCCCATTAATAGGAGATAGAAAACCTCAGCAGACATATTAATAACCTCGCTGAGAGGGAGCCGCCCGAATGTCCACTCGATTTGGTTGGCAGTCACTGAGCTCAAGTATGAGTGCCAGGCTTCCGTGCCTTCAGGGAATTGATGGCCTTTTACCCGAGTACTATGTTCCTCGATGCAGTTCAAACTGGTTAAACCATAGTTCATGTAGCCCGGGCGGTGACAGAGGTGCTCGATCAGCCAGATTTGTAGGAGCAGGTTGCACCCCTCAAAGAATTTTCCCCCAGATTGGCAAATTGTCAGAGCACGATAAATATCGGCTAAGACCATCGGTATAAGTGTTCCATTGGACTTTTTCATCATGAAGTCTGCTATTCCTACAAGCCCAATGTCTATGCATCCGTCACTTCTTGGGCAGATCAAGGTGCCCAAGAATGCTACCACAAAAGCTATCCCTCGACGAGCTTTCCATTTAGCCTGATCTTTGTGAGTTAGACCCATGTTGTTAGCCTCATAACCTTGGGGATCTCCATAAAGTCTGTAAAGAAAGTAGAAAGTGCAGAAGCCTTCGGACAAGTGTGGGTTTTGGACGTCCCGACTAATGTTCAACAGATCCAAAAACTTGTGGGGAGTCACCGCCTGGGTGCCACTGGGTACCGACTTCTGAGATTGTCATTGAGACCGGCATACCCTGCCATTTTCTCTAGCGTGGGCGTCAATTCAAAGTCTGAAAAGTGGAATACATTGTGGGCGGGATCCCAGAACGGTACTAGAGCCTCAACGATGTCCAACCTCAGCTTGATCTTTAAAAGGCCAGTAAGTCCCCTTAAAGCTTTTATAACAGACTTTCTACTGGTTTCCCCCAAGTTGCTCCACCACATATGGAGTCCTAGAGGGATTTCCTCGACTGCCTTGAAGGGGATGTTTTCAACTGTATTCATCCTGCACATTCGTTTTTTGATTAAGACCACAGAAATTTTTTCGAAAAGTGTCATTTTAGAAAAGGGTTTCGTAATAAAGAAAAATGGACCACCCTTGCGAATACGACCCTTTAAGGCTGTGCTCGTAAAATTTAAAGAAAAAACACAGCGGCCACTTTTGCAAAACGGCCTTCCGGCGCCCCACTTGGGGGATCAGGCTATAATGGCGTCACCTAATTTTATTTAGGGCTATACCCTTTTGATTTTTTTTTTTAAAAAAAAAAATAGAGTTGGACCCGATGAGGGTTGCCTACGTATCCCACATCCGTGAGAATCAAACAAAACGTAGTTCGGGAAAATCCCGATTGACTAAAAATATACACCCACTCATTTTGTTTTATATATTTTTTCAGAAATTTTGGCAGAGTTTCGGGATAAATATGAGGATTTTCAAAACAGGGTGAATTCTCTATCTACCTCACTCTTGGTTTTTCAGTTCACTTTTTGGTTTAGTCGGTCAATACACAAGCTGAGACAAATAAATGCATACGTAACAAGTAAGATGCATCAGGGTAGTCTTTCATTTCGGGTACACCTGTCCTAGACGGACTCAACCCCTGTGTTGAGCCCCCTAAGTCAAATGCGTATGATGCAGATAAGCATTCCTACTAAGGATCCGACATGAGGTTTTGTTATTCTAGGTTTAAACCTGGGGTTTTGTTCTAGACTAGGCTTACCCAAGCAGACAGCTCGAGCCGAGGTCGGGGCAGCGTACCAGGAATACAGAAGCTTCATCGGCTTGGCAACTTATCCGTACCTCGTTCTTAAATTTGGATATGACTCTAACAGAAAAGAAGTCACACGAAATGCACACTTTCCAGATGATTTAGAAGACTCAGAGAGAAGAGGGTTTCGGCACAATTTATATACAGTTCAAATAAATCAAAGCAGTAAAAAGTGACATTTAGAACGTTAGGTTTAAACATGTAAAAATAAGATAATAAAGCCAAAATAAAACAGCCTATTTCAAGCTCGAATTCTTGAAGCCTGAACCAGAGATTCTGGGTTCGATCCCCAGCAGAGTCGCCAGAGCTGTCACACCTCCTTTTTCACTACCCCTGGATTAATGAAGGGTGATAAGAGAGTTTTTCCAATTAAAGTGACATTATTCAGTTTTGAGACTTATTATTTATTTCAGAGTTGCCACCCGGATTTTTGACGATGCTCCGGGACACCGTGTTATTTTAAAAATCCCAAACCGAGGGAATTTTGACTCTGTTTAATTTGTCTGCGACCAGAAATCCGAGTAAGGAATTATGTTAACCCGGGAGAAGGTGTTAGGCATTCCCGAGTTCCGTGGTTCTAGCACGGTCACTTAACTATTAATATTTGGCCTAATTATCTAATTATTTACATATTTTTAAACCTATTGTGCTTTTTAGCCTTTTTCACTTTTTAGCCTCTTTTAATATTTATGGATTCATCTTTAAACAAGTCACGATGGCGTACACTTGTTTTTTCTTGGACATATTATAACTGCGCCACATGAAATGCACCCGCAATTACAACATGTGATTTTTATTATTATTTGAAGTTGAAGACGGGGACATGAGTAGTCACACCCGAGTGTGGATTATGTAGTCAAGACTATGGTCATGACGGTTTTATAGTGCCTATTTGAGGCGATGTTTGGTTAATCTTTATGTTTTCTACTTGAAGGAGTACTTTAGTTTTAGGATAGATTAGGACGTTATGGATTTATCTTGGACAAGTTACGATGGCGTACACTTGTTGTTCTTGAGCACATGGAAAACACGTCACATGAAATGCACCTGTGGTTGCTATGTGCGTGTTTATTAGTTGTTTAGAATTGAGGGTCGGGGGCACGAGTTGCCACTCCCGAGTGTAGATTTATGGTAATTTTGGTACTTCCTATTGAATCTTAAAAGAAGTATTTTTTCCGTCTAGATCAAATTTTCTAGCCTAAAGGACAAAACTTTGGGCTATGGCCATATTTTAGCCCAATTTGTTTCAACTCTTTGGCCAATCCTAATTGTGGCTAGTTATAGGATTCGAATTTGAACAATCTGAATAACCAGGAGCATATATGTTAACACGTTTATCATTTGCATTGTAATAAAAAAAGCAGATTTGAGTTGCAAATACAATGCATCAGATTCCTTTGTCGTTCGACCTATATGCCACACATGAGTACTTATATACTACTTACGGATACAACGTGGACCTTGTAACCTCATTTCCGTGAAGGAACGACTTTTGCAAAAAGGTAAAACTAACGGAGCCTCTCAAATTAAGATTATTCGATATATTTTTTAAGAAAAAAGTTGGTGCTCCTCATACCATTCAACAAAAAATTATTTAACACCATCAATAGGCCTGAAATTCTAGTTTCCCTAACTATCATGATAGACATTACTGGGAATACAACTGATTCACAACCTTTGATATAGTCCAGTCCTTATTACAACTAAAGTATATACAGAAGGTTGTAGTTACGCAATTACATTGTTCTTAAATTAAATACATAAGTTCTAATAATAAGAAGAAAAATAAAAGGAACAAGGTTAGTTACTGCCCCTGTTCAAGCCAACAAATTTCACACTTTAGGATCTGTATTCTTCAGCTTTTAATCCCAGCTGGACCATACAGAACTCATGTGCACTGTAAGAGGCTGAATCTGATCATTACAGAGATTAGGTTCAACCCTTTACATGCTGCTCCCCATAGTGACATAAGATATAAGTCGTCCAAACCAACATATATATAAACATCTTATGGGGTGCATTTGACCATTAAGGGGGTCAGACTCACTACCCTTTAATGCTATCTAATGACTCTATTACGACTTCATGGATATGGAATTAATCACAGAAGCCTTTTGAGAGATAATTCTACAGTTATAATCACACATAGATGAACAGTCAGATTTTTAACAAGTAATTACAGATTCAGCAGAAGGAAAGGCCACATGTTTTATGCATTTTCCTTAGATTAAATCTGACTATAAAGGAGAGTCTGATTCAAACTCACAGATGCAATCTTGTTTGCCATTTTTAAAAACCATACCAGTACTTCAAACAGTATTCATTTGGACACTTTGACTATTCTTGGATTTTTAGAGAATGAATCAAACCATACAAGGGTTCGGATTCTTCACTCTACAGCCTTTCTTAACTACAAGGTTGTATACCCTTTAAAGGATGAATTTCAAGCCATTTATACTACTTTTGTGCACTATCATGGGTGAATTTGACCATTTATAGGCCAGATTCATCTACCCTAGTGCTAACACTAACCTATCTAGACATTTGCTTGTTGAATTTCTTTATTGACCAAAGAGACTCAATTGAAAAGCATATTTTTCTGCACACTTATAGAGAGAGCCTGACCATAGAGAAGGTCAGATTCTACACCTCAGTGCAGCCTTATTTTCTAATATAGAACTATGAGTATTTACCATATTTATATACATTTGGCCTCAAATATACAGAACATTTCAGCAAAGAGATAGCAACAAAACAAACAATATTCATCACATTCAACAGGTTCATTAATATGTTAATAAACATCTATACAGTCACATGTACATAAAGCAAGAGAGATAATCTCATTTCATCAATGACAACTAATTTAAGCAGGGAGAAGAAGAAGAAGATTCTAATTCAAGAAATTTCATTAAGAAAAGATGAGTTAATACATACCTTTTAAGAGATAAACAACAAAGAGACTTGACCAAATAAATGTCAAGTATGGACAGCAAGAAGGAAGAGAGATCAACAACAACAAACAGAAAAACCCAAAGAAAACCAAACAGTCCAGCAAGAATAACCCAGAAATCTTGAGTGTGAATGTTTGAAGGAAGAACTTCCAGAAACCCAAAATTCAGCAAAAGGGAAGATAGTAACTGAACTAGGCCATCTACTTATGAACTTGTTTTCTAAAAGGAAATCAGATTTTTTTTCTAATAGTACTCTTCTTTTCAAAACCTTTTAAGTGGAGATAGTATTTCTTAAAAATGGGAAGGATTCTGTATCCCAGCAGCTCAAAAGTGTAAAAATCTAACCCCTTCATCTCTAAAAAGAGGGTCTATTTATAGGATATTTGGTAATGGGATATTCTTATGAATATTCCCTATCCAATACTGAAAAATAGTACCAAAATAGTACATAGGGCAGCTGTCAACCCTATCTTTGGGACAGCTGCCCCCATTCCAGAACTTTATTTTTAGAAAAATACCCTTTTAACCTTAAAAGCCTGATTTCCTAAACTTAATTACCTAATGTACCCCTTAGAGTCCCTGAATTTACCATTAGGTAACCAAGGTTAAGTTGCTTTGAGTTATCTATTAATTTGGGTTAGTTGATCCCAATTAGTTACCTTGGTTCTATTAGTTGTTCTTAATTATGGTTAAGTTAATTAATCAAAGGTTAATTGATTAAATGCCTAGAGTTATTTTCATACTACCTGCTTATGTTTAAGTCAATTAATTAATAGTAAACCAATTAGTTTTGACTCCTTAAATTAAGTTAACTGTTTTAGTTTAATCAAGTCAAACTCACTTACCTAAAATCAGAAACTTAACTAATTATCAAGCCTATGTTAAATGATTTATTTTAATTAATTAGTCCTAAATTAATTACCTTAGGCAGATTTTAGGACTTAGTTAGTTGTTCAAGAGACTATTAGACTAGGTTAACCTAGTTAAACAAGTGTATTTTTAGGAGGTTATTACTGATTAGGGCAGCCTTGAATTTAGGATCTGAATTAAGTTAATTCATGGCCCTGCACTGGTTCAGACTAACTAGTAATAATCCTAAAAGAGCTAATAGCTCTTCTACATGACATAATTAGGAAGGAATCCTAAATTGATATTCACTTAACACTAAATAGAATCAACAATCAAAGCAAAGCAAGGCGGAGATCAACTTTAAGTTTAATCAGCACACAAACAATTCCAAATTTTATCTAGATAGGTAAATTTGACCACAGTTCAAATCATAATAACATGATAACATTGTTCTAATTATTATTTAGTTTCAGTTCAATCAATCTGATTCAAATCTCAATATAGGGTATCAGTGTTCTAATCAAGATTAAACAGAATTGTCATTTTAGATTCTTCTTAGTCAATCTAGAGCAGGATAGTAATAGTCAAACAATGAGCAAGGATGGACGAAGAAAACAAAAGGAGAGAAAGAAAAAGAAAGAAAAGAAATTACTGAAACAAACTAAAAGAAATAATTGACATGAGATTTGGTCTTAAAAAAGAATAAAATCCAGAATCATTTACCACAAGAATTCCTAAATTGATTCATCAAGACTCTCATAATGAAAACACAATTAGACTATTGTGTGGATTCAAACACACGAGACAAGAACAAACACATGATT
>ML376273.1:579-16154 GCA_005239525.1 Nicotiana knightiana | reverse complement strand
TGATCACGCTCAACTATGTCTTGTAGAAGACTAAGCGGGCGTTGCAAATATAATCCGGGGTATTACGCCTAGAGTCAACCCCACAGGGAATTTACGTATCAATTAAGTCTATAAAATACTAAATTGTTGGTTAATCAGGTTTCTCAAGACTTTTGAATATCAATTTGGTGATGTTTAACTAATTATACTAACAATAATAATAAACTAGCAATTAACTACAGTATAATGTAAACAATGATAAATAAGGTCTAAGGATATGGTTTCCCCCGTTGGTGAATTCTTCCTCGGATATTTTTTATAGTTTAATTGGTTATCGCTCTCAATCATGAACACTCTAACTATCATAAATCTCTCTCAAGTAATTATGATAATTTACTAGACGCACTCTCTCAAGTTACGCTAGCTAGATCGCAATACAGTTCACTTTAGATTGCACCCGAGGTATCGTTATCTCTAATCCAACCTCTAAACCCTCGGTTATGACTTTCGTCTATACTCCGGGAGTGGTGTTGTTCAAACAACTACCTAAATATGCACTCTCTCTCAAGTAGATACATAATAAATAGGAATAGCTAATTGAGGGCCCTTTCAATCAA
This sequence comes from Nicotiana knightiana, assembly GCA_005239525.1. Classification (NCBI taxonomy): domain Eukaryota; kingdom Viridiplantae; phylum Streptophyta; class Magnoliopsida; order Solanales; family Solanaceae; genus Nicotiana; species Nicotiana knightiana. Next base: position 15,558 of record ML376273.1, on the reverse strand, counting down.
CTACAATAAGAACGTAGTTGAACAAAAAGAGATTAATCAACCAAAATATATTAATATCGCAATGAATTCATCCCCAACGGGTTCTACCAAAACCCTAGACTAAAGAATTTTGCTACTCATGTTTATAAGAATCAAAACTAAAATAAATTGCATAATTGAAATACAGAGTAATGAATACAAGATGTGGAAATCAATGTTTGGTCACTTCTATGTTGTTCTCTTGTTGAATCCTTCGAACTCCTTCCAAATCTCCTCTCAATTCCTTTAAGTTGTGTTTTTGGGGTCTATTTATATGTTTAGGGCGAACACTAACCATGTAGGAGACTTCTATTTCAACCGGGAAACACTTAAACTCGTCAAAACTTGGATTTGACTGAACCTGGGACCCCGGGCGTTTGGGCTCTAACGCACCCCTAAAGCCAGGGCAGGCCTGGCGTTTGGGCCCTAACACCCCCCTAACACCAGGGGCTGCCTGGCCTTATGGGGTAAACGCCCCCCTAACGCCAGGGGTTGCCTGTCTTTAGGGGGAAAATGCCCGGCTATCGCATGAGTGTCTCCTTTTGCGTATTTTCGACGTATTTGCATCCCTTTAGCTCCGTTTCCATCTCCAATTCACCTACACATGAAATAAACTCCATTAAGCACATAAAAGTGTATTTTTATCATTAACGAACCACAAATGTAAGGTATATTACATGTTAAACTATGCATTCTAGCCTCGCATCACAAGGCAAGTCTATAAGACACCTCCCCAATCCTCTGAAGCACCTCAAATGGCCCAATGAACCTGGGACTCAAATTTTCCCTCTTCCCGAACCGCATAACACCCTTCATGGTTGACACCTTCAGCAACACCTTATCCCCAACCATGAAAGACACATCCCAGACCTTCCGGTTCGCATAGATCTTTTTCTTAGACTGTGCCGTGCGAAGCCGCTCCTGAATCAACATCGCCTTACCCAACGCGTCCTGAACCAAGTACGTGCCCAATAGTCTAGTCTCGCCCGGCTCAAACTAACGAACCGGAGATCTGCACCTCCTACCATATAAAGCCTCATACGGAGCCATATGGATACTCGACTGATAGCTGTTATTATATACAAACTCCACTAGTTGCAGAAACTGGTCCCATCAACCCCCAAAATCAATGACACATGCACGCAACATATCCTCCAAAATCTGAATGGTACTCTTCGAGTTCCCGTCGGTCTGAGGACGAAACGATGTGCTCAACTTGACCTGATTACCCAAATCTCTCTGGACGGCTCTCCAAAACTAAGATGTGAACTGAGTACCTCTGTCGGAAATGATAGAAACTAGAACCCATGCAATCATACAATCTCCCTGATATAAATCTCAGCTAACCGCTCCGAAGAATAAGTAGTACCAACAGGAATGAAGTGCACATACTTGGTCAGCGGATCCACAATAACTCATATAGCATCAAACCTCCTCGAAGTACGTGGGAGTACGAAGTCCATGGTAATCCGCTCCCACTTCAACTCCGGAATATCAAATCTCTGAAGCAATCCACTTAGTCTCTGGTGCTCATACTCTACCTGCTGACAGTTGAGACACCGAGCCACAAACTCATCAATATCTTTCTTCATCCTCCTCCACCAATAATGCTGCCTCATATTCTGATACATCTTTGTGGCACCCGAATGGATGGAATACCGCGAACTATGGGCCTCAGTTAGAATCAAATCTCGAAGCCCATCTACATTGGGCACGCAAATCCGGCCCTGCATCCTCATGACCCCATCATCACCAATAACCACATCCCTGGCATCACCGCAACGGACCCTGTCCTGAAGAACAAAATAATGTGGATTATCATACTGGCGTGCTCTAATCTGATCGTAAACAGAAGACCCGGAGGCTACATAACCCAATACCCACGGGGGCTCTGATAGATCCAATATCACCAACTAACCCGCTAAATCCTGGACATCAAGGGCTAATGGTCGATCTGCTACTGGAAGGTAGGCTAGACTCCCTAAACTCTCTGCTCTGCGACTCAGGGCATTGGCCACTACATTGGCCTTCCCCGGATGATATAAAATAGTGAGGTCATAATCCTTGAGAAGCTCCAACCACCTCCTCTGACGCAAATTCAGATCCTTCTCCTTAAGCAGATGCTGCAACTACGGTGATCAATGAAAATCTCACAATGCACTCCATACAAATAGTGACGCCAAATCTTCAAGGCGTGAACAATAGCTGCTTGCTCAAGATCGTGCACCTTCAACTGCCTGGACACGTAGGCAATCACCCTACCGTCCTGCATCAATACCGCTCCCAAACCAACTCTAGAAGCATCAGAATAGACTGTGTAAGAACCCGAACCAGTAGGCAAAACTAGTACCGGAGCTGTAGTCAATGCTGACTTGAGCTTCTGAAAGCTCTCCTCACACTCCTCAGTCAACCTGAACTGAGCACCCTTTTGGGTCAGTCTGGTCATAGGTGCTGCAATAGATGAAAACCCCTCTACGAAACGACGGTAGTACCCTGCCAAACCAAGGAAACTGCGAATCTCAGTAGCTGATGACGGTCTAGGCCAACTATGCACCGCCTCTACCTTCTTCAGATCAACCGGAATACCTCCACTGAACACCTCGTGCCCCAAGAATGCTACTGGATCAAGCCAGAACTCACACTTCGAAAATTTTGCATACAATCTCTTCTCTCTCAAGGTCTGAAGTACAACTCTCAAATGCTGCTCATGATCCTCCCGAGATCGGGAATACACCAAGATATCGTCAATAAACACGATGACGAAAGAATCCAGATAAGGCCGAAATACACTGTGCATCAAGTGCATAAAGGCTGCTGGGGCATTGGTCAGCCCAAATGACATAACCAGGAACTCATAATGACCATATCTAGTCCTGAAAGCAGTCATCGGGATGTCTGGCCCCCAAATCTTCAACTGATGATAACCGAAATGCAAGTCAATCTTTGAAAATACCCTGGCACCCTACAACTGATCAAACAAGTCATCTATACGAGGCAAGGGATACCGATTCTTTACCGTAACTTTGTTCAGTTGCCGATAATCAATACACATACGCATAGAACCATCCTTCTTCTTTACGAACAACACCGGTGAACCCCAAGGTGACACACTAGGCCGAATGAACCCCTTATCTAGGAGTTCCTGAAGCTGCTCTTTTAATTCCTTTAGCTCCACTTGTGCCGTACGATAAGGTGGAATGGAAAGAGGTTGGGTTCCTGACACCAAGTAAATACCAAAATCAATGTCCCTGTCATGTGGCATGCCTGGCAAGTCTGCAGGAAACACGTCCGGAAAGTCACGAACCACATGAACCAAATCAATAGCGGGAGTCTCACCATTGACATCCCTCACAAAAGCCAAATAAGATAAACACCCTTTCTCAACCATGCGCTGAGCCTTCAGGTAGGAAATCACCCTCCTAGGTATATACTCAGAAGAACCTCTGCATTCAACCCTTAGACATCCTGGCATAGCTAAGGTCACGGTCTTAGTGTGACAATCAAGAACAACATGAAATGGAGATAACCAATCCATGCCCAATATAACATCAAAATCGACCATGTTGAGTAACAGTAGGTCCACTCGGGTCTCCATACCCCCAATAGATATCATGCACGACCGATACACACGGTCCATAACAACAGTATCGCCCACCAGAGTCGACACATGAACAGAGGTGACTAGAGACTCACGAGGCATATCCAGAAAACGGGCAAAATAAGAAGAAACATAGGAATTTGTAGAACCAGGGTCAAATAAAGCCAAAGCATCTCGGCAACAGACTGAGTCAATACCTGCGATCACTGAATCTGAGGCCATAGCATCTGGCCTGGCTGGAAATGCATACATACGGGCCTGACCTCCACCTGCTCGACCTCCCCCTCTAGGGCGGCCTCTAGCTGACTGACTACCACCCCTGGCTGCTTGGGCGGGTGCTGAAGGAACTGGAGCTGAAGTCGAGGGCTGGCCCCTCTGCTGAGAAGAACCATCGGGACGACGGGGACACTGCCTCCACATGTGCCCGAACTGTCCACACTCAAAACAACTCCCTGGAGCTGGAGGCGGGACTGATAGAAACCCCTGGCACCAGAATGGCCACTGGAAGACTCATGCATAGGAGAACTCTGAACTGGTAGTGCTCGAGCTGCACTCTGAGCTGGGAGGGCACCAAATGAAGTACGATATGGCTGAGAACCACGCGGACCATGCCTCGAATATACACCACTATAAGCTGGGCAAACTGACTAAAGAGGCCTGAATGAACAGCCTCTACCATGCTGAAACTGCCCCCTGTAGAGAGTACCACTAGAACTGCCCGATCCACGAGGCCTCTTGGCCTCCCTCTCCTCCCGCTCCTGGCGGCGAACCGACTCAATATCTCGAGCAATGTCAACAAACTGCTCGAATGAAGCATCTGATACTCTCTCCCGAGTCATAAATAGCCGGAGCTGATAAGTAAAACCATCTACAAACCTCCTAACCCTCTCCCTATCAGTAGGGACAATCTCAGAAGCATGTCTAGCCAACTCGAAAAACCTCATCTCGTACTGAGTAACTGACAACTCACCCTGGCGCAGCTGCTCAAACTGTCTGCGATGCTCCTCTCTGTAGGACTGAGGAACATACTTCTCCAAAAAGATCGTGGAGAACTGCTGCCAAGTAAGAGGTGCTGAACCAATCGGCCTACGCGTCTCGAATGACTCCCACCAAGTAAAAGCAGCACCCGCAAACTAAAATGTAGCAAATGAGACCCCACAGGTCTACAAAATACCCTCAGTATGTAGTATCCTCTGGCACTTATCTAGAAACCCTTGGGCATCCTCGCCCTATGTACCGCTGAGAGTCGGAGGCTGAAGTCTGCTGAACCTCTCCAACCTGCGATGCTCATGCTCAGGCATAGCAGGGACTATATAATCCTGGACCGGAGCAACCGGCTGAGCCGGGGCTGCTCCCGGTGCCTGAATACCCCGTACAGCCTGCTCAGGTGTTCGGGCAGCTGGAGTTTGATTGCCTCCCCCGGCCTGAGCTGTGGTTGCAGTAGTAGCCATAGCGACTGCCTGAGCCAAACTGGTGCACACCGTCAATATCTGAGACAGGGTCTCCTGAAGACCAAGAATAATAATAGGCACTACCGGTGCCTGAGCCTGTCCCGCTGGAGCACCATCGGCGGGAACCTGATCCTGAACGATAGGGGGATCCTATGGTACTATCCCGGCTGTTGCGCGGGCTGGCCCCCTACCTCTACCACGGCCTCGACCTCTCGCTGGTCTAGCTGGTGTCTGTTCACCCTGATCGGTATTGCGTGTCCTCACCATCTGTGAGAGAATGAAACAACGAAAGTTTAGATTTCAAGAATCAATAGATTAGCACAAAAGAGTTCAAGAAATATAGAGATGTTTCCTAAGAGTTCTGCAGCCTCTCGAAGATAAGTACAGACGTCTCTGTACCGATCCGCAAGACTCTACTAAACCTGCTCATGAGCGTTGAGTCCTATGTAACCTAGGCTCTGATACCAAACTGTCACGATCCCAAATCCTAAACCGGCCGTGATGGCGCCTATCGTGGAACTAGGCTAGCCAATAATCACATATTTACAGTTTCTTTCTAAAATCCCAACCAGTTGCAAGCATTTCATAAAGTATACAGAATTGACTAAATACATTAGGCCAATAAACAGTTAAACAATTCAACCAACCCCAAAACCCGGAGTCAACATGTCATAATCATCTAAGAAAAATACGCTAAAAGGTATGCTATTATGATACAAAACCTCTGAATGAATAGCTAGATACAGCAAAAGGAGGGAAAACAGAGATGCTGCGGACGCTGAACAGTTACCTCTATATCCCGAACTCCGGCTCTGCACGGAATCGATAGCTAATGCTCGGTATCTGCACCTGAATCTGCACACAGGGTTGCAGGGAGTAATGTGAGTATGCCAACTCAGTAGTAATGAAAATAAATCAAGTCTAAGCGGCAAGAAAACACATACAAATCAATATCATCAATTCACAATATGCACAACCTTTCTTTCCAACAGTATATACATAGATATACGAAATCATCATGCCTTAAAACCAACTTCAGAAAATCCTTTAAAAAATGTATTTTTCAACAGCTTCAAACTGAAAGATTTAGTATGAAAATGAAATAAATCATAAGTAGCCCCTCGGGAAAAAACATGAATCATAAATCGCCCCTCGGGCAGAACATCACTCAGCACCTCACAGCCACTTAGTATCAGCCCCTCGGGCAACCTCACTGTCACTCATGCCTCCCAATCACTCATCACTCGGCACTCAACACTCAACACTCAGCACTCAGTAGGTACCTGCGCTCACTGGGGGTGTGTACAGACTCCGAGGGGCTCCTTCAGCCCAAGCGCTAATATCAAGACACCTCGTGGCGTATCGTATCCTCACAATCAAGCCTTAGGCCTCACTCAGTCAGAACCTCTCAAAATCCCTTCGGGCGTATGAGTAAAACGGGATACTCGACCCAAAACATCATTTTTAAATCTCAAAGTAGTGTAAATCAGGCTGAGTTTCGAAAACAGTAAGCACAGTGTGATTGAGTGAAGTCATCAAAACAGTGAGGAAATAGAAATAAAAATCCCCAAGGGATCTAAACAAGTCGGCACGAGGCCCCAAACATGGCTTATAGCCCAAATATAGCAATAGTCTTTAGAACACGGTTTAACATATGATTTAGAGTAAAATACGCAACTCAATAGTTGTTGCGGAGAGGACCAAGTCCAATCCAAAAAGCAGTGTGCGCCACATACTCGTCATCCGACATGTGCGCCATTCTAAAATAAGTGAAAAATATGAATTTCGGGGTTTCATACCCTCGGCACAAGATTTATAGCCATTACTTACCTCAACCAGGCCACAACACTAATCCGCGATGTTCTTGCCCCTCAAATTGGCTCCCGATTGCTCCGAATCTAACCAAAACCAGTTTAACATCATCAATATATGCTAAAGGAACACAACCCAATCGAAAACTATCAACTTATACAAAAATCTAGAAATTCGGCCAAACCCGAGCCCCGGGCCCACATCTCGGAATGTTATAAAATTTACATCACTAGAAACCTCGTCCTCCCACGATTCTACACATACCAAAAACACCACAATCAGACCACATTTGCCTACCCAAATCGCCAAAAGAATTTTCCAAACCTCCTCCCATTTTTCCAAACTTTTTCTACTTTAATCCTTCAAATTACAAGCCTAATCCGAACAAAATAGCATAGAAACGACTTTTATAATCCGGGAACTTAGCTCCACTCAAGACCTTCGAATTCTCTCTTCAATTGGCCCTCAAATAAGCTCCAACCGCATGCAACAATGGTAGAATAACAAAAATTTCACGGAGGCACTCTTTTATACTGTTCTGCCCAGCTAATCCACACTTGTGGACCTTTTCTCGCACCTACAGACCCGCTCATGCGGTCCCAAGTGCGCACCTGCGAAATCCCACTAACGGACCAATTCTCGCACCTGCGGACTCCTCTTGCCTAGCCTCCTTTTGCACCTGCGCATGGACCTTCGCATCTGCAGCGTCGCACCTGCGGCTACCCATCCGTAGGTGTGGCCACACCAGTAGCTTTACACCAGCAGCCATTTGCTGCAAATTCCTAAGTTCAAAACTCCGCCAACAATCCGAAATCAATCCCGAGCCCCTCGGGGCCCCAACCAAACATACCAACACACCCCATAGCATCATTCAAGCTTAGTCGAGCCTTGGAAACACTAAAGGCTTCCCGGCTACATGCCCGGGCTGCGCACACAAATCGATGTGAGATAGAAGGAGGTTTTCACGACCTCGGAACACAAAATTAGCTAGAAATATATGGGATGACCTTTTGGGTCATCACAATAATAAAATATCATTTTTGCATAAAAATAAATAATAATAATTATTTAACATTAAAAAATATAAAAATGTTATTTTTTGCAAATATAATGTAATTTTAAGTACATAGAGGCTATTATTGCAAAAATGTGCAATTTTAGCCTTCCAAATGCAAATGTAATTACAAGAAATGTACTAAAAATATTTAAAACCTAATATGGGTGTAAATGATGAGTTTAGATGATAAAATCATCATAAAAATATTTTGTAAGGTAATTAATGGGTACTTATTATAAAATATAGAAATAAATTTATTTAAAGCCTTCAAAAGTTACCGAAAATTATGAAAAATATTTGTTCATGCTTGTAAATTAAACAATGATGCATGTGCACTATTTTCAAAGTGTGTGTGTGTATATATATATATATATATACGTTTTAAAAATATGAGGGGAAAATTGGGTATCAACAACTGGTTGTTTGATGCTCGGCAACCAAAGACGACATGGGCCGGTACTCAGCCCTGCGATACCGGTTACATAAATTGTGGCTCGGAAGAGGAAGTTAGCACATTAAACAAAATAAGATTCTCCCCAAAGTTCCGAGACATCATCTTCAGTTAGTGTAGTTACCTCAACTGGTCGAGCATCCTGTTGAGATGATGTGAATCGTCGCCGTCTATGTAAAGAAGCTCGCTCATCACTAGCTTCTCCATCATAACCGATCATCACAGTGTCTATGACCGGCCCAGAAGGAGGACCACTCATCATCGCCACCGGGGATGACTCGGGGGCATCAATCTTTGGCCTTTTATTCTTTTCCCCGACCGTGGAAGAACGTCTTCTCTTTGTTTGTTTATCCTATGGGCGGGGACTCCGTAAAGAAATATTTTCACCGGAAACAGCGCCGGAGAGACATGTTCAAGTAAGTGCTTCTTGAAGCAGCCACACTATATCAGCAAGATCTGCCAAAACGTCCTCCTCGGGGACAACAACAGAGACCTTGGGTAGACCTAATTTCGTGAACAAGTTAGAAGGGTTCAAATCCACCCACGGTTAGAATGATGTCGTTGGTGGAAACTGCAACGAACCGTTCAATCCACCCACGGTAGCTTTCATCCTTCATGCTAGATAGCAAAGCATGGTGGCCACGTTTTCAAAGGTTTATCATTCTCGAACGGAAGATTTTAGGGGAATAGAGATTCATCATATGAGCTAAGGTTAGCTCCTCCCCAGTTTCTTGACACAAACGCCGAAGGTAGGCAATCATCCTCCACACTGAAGGACATACTTGTGCCAAGCATACCTGGTAGCGAAGGAAAAACTCCACAATCACGGAATCAAGCTTTCCGCTCAATGAAAACACACCTAAAGTAAGGGATACGTGAAAAAATATGTTAAACCTTCCTTGGGAAAGGTCACTCGCTCCGATAGATCAGGAGAAATAATATCTAACTCATGGCAGTGGCAGTCTTCCTTCACAGTGGGAATACTAGAAGGACGAATGAAAGAAGGATACATACTAACAGCCCATGTACGAGGGTCATAAATATGAAATTTCCCTTCAAAATCCTTCGAAGTACTAATTCTTCTTGAGATGATGGGTTTGGAACACACTGTTGGAGGAAAAGAATCCTCGGTTTTGTTCTTGCTCTTCGTAGAACCAACACGTTAAGAGCCACTAGAAAAAGAGAAGGAAAATATTTTGTGTCTGAAGAAAATTAGAGAAGGGATGGAAAACAAGGATGCAAATCAGAAGCTCAAGCAATTGTGAAACGCAAAGGAAAAGAAAGTTAAGTATAAGTAAAATTTTGGCGGGTAAATTCATGGCCATGATTACCTCAATAATCGGCAAAAGTTTTGCTAAATAATGGGATGACGTGTGTTTGGGGCATTAAATGCGGAGAGACGAGCGTCTAATCAACTGTCAGAAACCTTTAAAGGGAGTTATAGTAATTCGCGCCAAAAAGGTGTTTCTACCAACTTCCCAGTAACACAAAGTTATGTCACTGGAAAGCATGGGGACTATCTGTATAGGGTAAAATATGATATAAAACGTGGTTAACTAAGAGGAGGTCACGTGGAATCCAAGACGGGGCTGAGGACTGAACGCAGCCACTCCGCTTGTCACCGAAAAGGATAACGTTCATAAAGTTGTATTAAATATTCTGCGCCTGGTAGCATTTACTAGGGAATATTCTGTAGCATTAAGAGCATCGGTCCATTATAGAGAATTTAGCATTTATGTTCAACATTACATCTTCATAAATGACCCTCATTATTGACATTAAAGGAGGGCATGATCCTAGGACCTCTTTCCCTAGACATAACTATAAATAGTGAGCTCAACTTCCAATGTAGAGGATACGAATTTTCTGGCAAAACATATACCATATTCTATACAATGCTTTATACGTTTTACTTTCTTGCTTTTTGATTCATCATTGTTGTGCACGGAACTATCATTATTGATGTTTCATCCATATTATAAGGCTAAGTATTATATATTTCTTCAATTATTTTATTAATTCAAGATCAAATTAGTTCACTTTTCTAGAAATCGCGTATAAATTCAGTTGTAGCATTTTACGGGTAAACAATAGGGACATGTCTTTGCAGAGGTAAAATTGTGGTGAGGGTTAAGGTTTTAGATTTGAGAACATGGCGGTAAATACTAAAGAGCATCTACGGGCCATTGATATCCAAACTACATTACAAGTTCTTGAATAGAGAGAACCATGTGTGTTGTTCTTAGATGTTTTGTATGAACGGAAGGACGGATATAGAACGGGTTCTGAAGGAAAAATATTATATATAAATATCTGAAAGCTCTCTACAATTCTCACAAATATCCACACATAAAATAAGCTATTAATACCCCTATTTATAATAATATGAAACATATTTTTATTAGAAACAGGAAAGCCTATTCCAATATTAATTCTAACTACAAATCGTATTAAGACAATAAATAAACCAAATCCTAAATAACTAAGATTTTCTACTACAACTTTTAATTAGTTTTCCAACATTCTCCCGTAATTCAAAGTTGTATTCGTCTGAATTGTACGTTGCGCAGTTATGTTGGAGCACTTCTCTCCAAATTTCACTTTTGATGAAGAACATGTCTCCATCCCTCAATTTGTTGAAGCACCTGTCTCCAACTCATGTTTGATGCACTTTATCACCAACACCCGATTTTGTTGAAGCGCATGTTTCCAACTCTCGTTGATGCACTTTGTCACCAACCCCCAACTTTGTTGAAGCACCTGTCTCCAATCCCCGTTGATGCACTTGGTCACCAACCCAATTTTGTTGAAACACATGTTTCCAACTCACGTTGATGCACTTTGTCACCAACCATTGATGCACTTTGTCACCAAAAATCAATTTTGTTCAAGCACTTGTCTCCAACTCACGTTGATGAACGTTATTACCAACTGTTGATGCACTTTGTCACAAACAATCAATTTTGTTGAAGCACTTGTCTCCAACTCACGTTGATGCACTTTGTCACCAACCATCGATGCACTTTGTCACCAAAAATCAATTTTGTTCAAGCACTTGTCTCCAACTCACGTTGATGCACTTTGTCACCAACCATCGATGCACTTTGTCACCAAAAATCAATTTTGTTCAAGCACTTGTCTCCAACTCACGTTGATGCACTTTGTCACCAACCATCGATGCACTTTGTCACCAAAAATCAATTTTGTTCAAGCACTTGTCTCCAACTCACGTTGATGCACTTTGTCACCAACCGTTGATGCACTTTGTCAACAACGCCCAATTTTGTTGACACACATAATCAACTTCCTACTTGTTTTAAGCCTCTCTCCAACTTTTAGAGGAGTTTATTCATCTTGTGCCATATTTCTTTGCACTTTTTTAAACTTGTGTTTTTTTTCTTGAATCTGTCTTGAAACGTTTCATTGAATAATCTAATTTTTTTGGCAACTATCTATGGTTTTGCCCACATATTTTTTGGTCAGACGGGCAGCACACATTGGCTAGCGGCGCCCGCCCGCTGGCAGCGGAAGCTACTTGAGTCTCTCCCAAGATCGTAGAAGCTATGATACCAATATGTAGGGAAAATATTATATATAAATCTCTGAAAGCTCTCTCCAATTTCTCACAACTCTCCACATATAAAATAAGCTACTAATACCTATATTTATAATAATACGAAACCTATTTTAATTACAAACAGGAAAGTCTATTCCTATATTAATTCTAACTACAAATCGTATTTAGACAATTAATAAACCAAATCCTAAATAACTAAGGTTTCCTACTACAACTTTGAATTAGTTTTCCAACAGGTTATGTAAATTTAACTAAATTCATTATTTTCAGATGAAATTGTTTATACAAATATCAAAAATTCAATAAATATAAAATATAACTGTAACATAGTACTAATTTCCAACCTATTTGTAAGAATTGTTTACACAATTCCTCCGATGTTTATTGTATGTGCTAGTGTTGCCGGCAAGAAAAGAAAAATCTTTAACACTTAACTCCTTAAATATATTTTGTTATTTTTGTGCCTACAAAAGTATTCCATTAACGATGTGAGCATGTGATTTTACTTATCATATAATCCTACAAAAATCTTAATAAAATAATTTGTTTTATGGGTTTTTGTTAAATTTTAAATACTATTTATGAATTTATTTTTTACATTAAGCGGCCGTGATTCGTCTTTTAAACGTGTGAATAATTTAATTAGGTGCATAAATATTAATTATTATTTAAATAATAGCGAAATATAAGTTACCTGATATAAAATAGGTTAATGTTTAATTTTTCGTTTAATCACTTTATCCTTTAACAAAATTATGAAATTGAACTAGGAGTAAATTAAATGGTATGATTTTTAATTAGTTAAGCAAATACTAGGATTAGAACTAATTATTACATGTTTAGTCTTAATTTAGGATAATTTAATTTGTAGGATGAATTAAATAGACCTGGGCCAAAATTGCCCAGGCCCAAGCCATTTTCGCTCAACCCAGCCCAATCCTTACACCCGGCCTGCCCCAGCCCCTGATCCCAAAACGACCCCGTTTAGATTATGACAAATCCCAGCCGTTGATCTCTTTTGATCTAACGGCTGGGAACTCCCTAATTTCCTAACATATAAATGCCCGAAGCTCCTCCCTGCCCCCCAGTTCACTTCGAAGCATTACACCCCCTTTCCCCACCGTCTCTCACCTCTCTCTAGAGACCAGCCGGTCTCCGCCTTGCTCCGCCGGCCAGAAATCGCCTACCGGCGGAGAAGCTCAACCAAATAACACCAAAACTTCACCAGACAATCCTCTCTTTCCCCTAAACCCCGTCTTACCATTACTTTCACCAAAGACCACACCAAAAAAGAGTATTTTCAGATCTAAAAAGCTCAAAACCCTAAAAACTCGTCCCTGCCGATTTAGAGAACCTCGTTGGCTCAGACTTACGTGAGTCACTCGCTCTTCACGAGAGCAACTGATTCACGTGGTTCGATTCAATTTGAAGCCACCAGAATCCGGCCAAAGCTGTTATAGTCGACCGGTACCCCTCTCCTTCGTCTCATTTAATTACTTGTGCATTAAAACAAGTCACCTAGGTTAGTATTAAAGTTTTTTTATTACTGTTTCTTTTGTTGGATTAATTGTTTAGGATTCATAGGTTTTATGTTTATTTCCTTCCTAAATGGTGTTTCAAATTTAGTTACAGGCTGTTTGTTTAACTAACTTAGTTTTAGGTTTTCAGGTTTTTCTTTTTCTTCCCCTAAGCTAAATCATTGAGTTATCTACATATGTTAATTAATGGAATTTCATCATAGATAATCATGATTGATTAGCTGTTTAATCGAATCCTTAGGTCGATTAGTTTTCGTCTGTTTCTTCTTGTAAAAAACAGAATATCGGCCATTATTTGTATTAATCACCAATGATTCGCTCATGTGTTGCTTAAGGGTGGTTTAAAATAATAATTTTGAGTTAGCCCCTGATTTTGTTGCCTAAGCTCATGATTATTAGTCACAATTAGGTACTAATTTTCAGTTAATTATAGATTAACCTAGTTTCGACTCTTAGGTTAGATCGGCACATTTAATTATCCTAAACAAACTGCCTCCTAGTCGCAAAACAACCTAGATTAATTTCTGGCCTAGTTAACTCCTCATGAGCCATTAGGTGGTTATATGTGAGTCAATTAGAATCTTGATTCAATCAATGGAAAGTTGATTATACTTAACTACTTAAGCTTAAGTTAGCAACTAAGATAAGTCATAGTGTAGGTTATTAACTAAGACTAATGACTCAACCTCTTGAATCACTTCAATCAATCTAATTCCTAACTTAGACAAATAATTAAGCTAATTACATGTTAAGCTAAGAGTTAGTCCAAATTCAACTTCATTAGTGGTTAACTATTGAGTTAATCACTCAATTAGGATAAAAATCAGTCAACATTAACCTAATCCTTAATTACTAAAAGAGTAATTTTAAGGACAATAAGGGGTGATGTAGGAATTACAATTGAAGAATCTTGGGTGTAACAACTAGGGGTGGGCATTCTANGGTTTAAACAAAATCTATGTTATAAAGCTTTTGTCTATTCAAATCTGTAGCTTTTCGGGTTGAAAAGATATAAAGACAACACCAAAAATAGATTGCAGATAACAAATATGTAAAAAAAAAAAGGCAAAAAGTACGAAACAAAATCATTGTTTTGTTAATTATATATCTGTAAAATATATAATTACTACAGAGTACAGAGAGATGCAAGTTTGAAGCAAAATAATCTTTTCTCATGTTATACGTAACACAAGCATAGTCGTGTCTCGCAGACTCGCACTCTTATTCCAAAGATAGAGAAGCACAATATAATTTCCTAAAGAAATATGGTACTATGCGACCAATATTTTGGTAATCTTTCCAATCGACCTTTCCGAGACTTCCTTTTTATTTTTAAATTCCTGTTACATAGGAGATTTGGAGATGAAAAGGAACAAGGACTTTAATGGATTCCATCTCTTTGTATCATATTTTCATCAGTATCATTAGACTGTAGAAACTTGAATCCGATGTTTTCTCATTTTGTCAACTTTTAACA
>ML376272.1:0-70340 GCA_005239525.1 Nicotiana knightiana | reverse complement strand
ATACTTCTTTAGATGGATGGCGTTCCAACTTGTTGGTAGAACTCTGCCCTCCATAGCTTCCAATTGAGCTCTGACACACAAGGTTGGCCTTCTACAATGCACTTACTCATCCTTGACTAGGGCACCTGGGAGTGAGCACTGCCCAGGATCTTCTGAGGTCCTTAGAGACTACGACACATTTGGGTTGAAAGTCATGGCATATGGCAAATAGATCTGGTACTTTTGTCCTAATGTTGGGCTCTCTATAGTATAGCTTCTTGTTTTTTCTTTCATTCAGTTGTGTAATTTATGCAATATTGGTCTATAATAATTAGTTGTAAAACAACTTTGGGGCTGGATAGTGAAAAGGGTGGGGATTATGCATGCTTAGATAGTTATGGGTAGAAATCATGACTATAGGATTTATTTACCTATGTGTGCAATTGTATCATGTTTAGGACATACATTTCACTAGTTTTGATTCTCATAAGACAAATAATCAGTATTACGAACGCCTAGGCAAAGCCTAGGCCTAATGACATAAAAATCAATCATTTTATGTCTTAGAACCTTACTGTTTTTCACTCAATATAAAAATCAGTCTCTTATGAAAAACCTTAGAACCTTACTGTTTGTCACTAGTTTTACTCCTGCGATTGCTGGATTTTCAAAATCATTTACCCTTTTTCTGAAATACGTGCAAATAACTCTATTTATTTAGATCCCTGCTTTGCTTTCAAACTACTGGTTTCGAAAATTATTCATTCACTTTTTACTAAAAATTCATCAAAACTGCTGGTCATTCTCTAAATTCCTGCTCTAACTTTGAAATACTGGATTTCAGAATTCAGTCATTCCCTTATGAAAATCATTCTGTTTTATTTTTTTAAAATCCTTCTTTGCCTTAAAATTACTGAGTTTTCAAAATCATTCATTCCCTTAGCTAAAACTCGCTGAAACCTACTATTTTAACACTCAAATTTTCTGCTTTAAGTTCTGACTTTGAGACCTTTGTTGTGTTTGAGACGTGTTACTTTACTTGTCTTATTTGTGGAGGGATATATGAGCACCCCTAACTGCCTATGTGAATCCTTTATGTGCAAGTCCTAACTGTTTTTTACTTGTCTCCTAGAGTTTATCCTTTAAAACTTAAGGGTTCAGCCTAGTACTCACCATGTAGGATTAGTAGTCCTAAATACCCTCTAGGACTTATATGGGACGAGTACTAGCACATAATAAGCTTTCGTGACCAACACGCGCTTGTTTAATTAACCTCTACGGGGTGGGAAGGGTAGAATACGAATATGATGACTAGTGCGCTAATACCACGTGTAGCCCCTCTTCGAGGAGTGATTACCGGGTTTTGCATTGATGTGATCCGTATTACTTTAAAACTAGGATAACTCTTTTCAAATGTTTTTACTCTAATTTTTCCCAAAACCTTTAAAGATTTTCACACTTGTTTAAAATCCCCTCTTATATGAACCTTACTTGCTATTTGTTTACCGTCCAAATTCAAAAAACTTCTTGGCTGGGACCCACAGTTGTGGATCTTGACGGGTGCCTAACACCTTTCCTTTAGGATAAGTCCAAGCCCTTACCCAATCTCTGGTAATGCAAAGTACTTCATGATTTATCTACACTAGGTGCCCTAGCGCACCATAAAATCATTAGGTGGCGACTGTATCTTAAACCTCTTCATTTATGGAGTTCTACAAAATGTCATAAACCCGATCTCCCCGCACCTGACCCGTGCGAGGAAAAAGGGGGCGCGACAGCATGGCGACTCTGCTGGGGATCTTCCCTAGGCTTACAGCGTTACAAGTTGTCTTGTGAATTTGGACCTTTAATTTTTGTTTAAATGTTTATACCTTTTTCATATTCCCCGTTATATGCTATTAACTGTTTAATTTTGCAAGTATTTATTTCACATGAACAAAAATGACGTATCTTCATGTTTTCTTTGTAACTGCTTTCAATTATAACTGTCGCATTTCATTTCTTTACCGCTTTCCTCAACGTGAAAATACATGCCTAATTGTTTAAATGTTATTTATTGCATATCATGCTCCACATTCATATTCCACTCGTGCCAAACAAAAATCCTATAGCAACGCTTACAATGAGTGGTTGCGCTACTCCAATATTACTACCCCTAAATTCAGAAAGGCATATTTGCGGTAAAACTAGTCGACCAGTGGTGCGGTCGTCAATTCCGTGCCTTCCTCCTTGAGTTGTCCGCTCAAGGGTACTAGTCAAAACACTATAGAAACCTTACTCTATTATATTGTTGCATGCATCATGGTCAAACCTAGCCAGGCTAACGTGTTGTCTGTACAACAACCTTTAAGATAGCCTTGTCCAAAGTCTATTGGGTTTCCCTGGAACCCAAACGAACGCATTCACGTTCTTTGTATTTATTTGGAGAACTAAATGCTCATGCTAATTATTGATCTTAAATAGTCGAGTCTGGTGGGGGTAAGGGCCTAACCTGTTTTGTTTTTGCAGAAATGAGGCACGAGGTCCCCTGATTCGGCATGGTCACCAATATTCCCCCAAACTACTAAACTGTTGGGAGGATCTTCACTACAGTGACAAAACAGACGTCAGAAAACACTTGGGCAACCTGCCGTCTCTTCTGGACATTCAGCCTAACAACATGATGATAGAAGCTGCTACCCTGTTTTGGGACTGTGATCGGTCGATCTTTCTCTTTGGAAACAATGAGATGAAACAATTGGTAGTGGAAATAAGAGGGTTAGCCGATTTAGCTTAGGAGTCTCCATGGTTATTGACGCCTTAAAACCGTACAGGCCGGGGTTTTTTCAAGATGATGGGACTAAAGAAAAATCTAGACTTAGTCGGCTTGGAAGACTCGTACATCCCCTTTTACTATTTGTACGAGAGGTATGGTCGTAGCCAATCTGACCGCACTCATCAGGAAAAGTTCTCCCTTACTTCTCTGGGGCACATTCACCACCCGGTATTCGTCTTTATAGTATGCTTCTTGGGGTTGATGTGTTCCCGATAAAGAAAGAAAGAATCCACACTAGGTTTGCCATGGTTACCAAGACTTTTATGGAAGGGATTGACGGGCAGGACTTCAGTATCGTGCCAATGATCATTGCTGACATGTACCGAGCCTTGGAAAAGTGTCAACGAGGTGCAAAACATTTTGAGGATTGCAATCTGTTACTCCAGTTGTGGCTCACTGAGCATTTGCAAAAGGGAGACTACCGTCAGGACATCCGTAGGAGAATTTAGGATGATCATATTGCTTTCCATCATCCAAAGCGTATGAAATACATCCCCGACATGTTTGCTCAGCTAGAAAACGCCAACGGATGGGCCGAGTTACTAGGAAACACGATCGAGGATCAGATTCAGTGCATGTTTGAGTGGTTCCCAACCGACGAGTTCATCATCCGAACTCGAGACACCTCATTTCTAATATTGATTGGTCTAAGGGGGACGTATCCTTACGTCCCGATCCGAGACATGAGGCTGGCAGGAAGGAAGCAAGTTATACCAAGGGTTGAGAAGATAGTCATCTGAGGGCACATTTCAAAAATGACAACATCCCTCATAAGTGCCAAGCTCAGCATTTGTGGCACTGCAAGATCCGGTTAGAAAAGGACACTATTGAACCTGACATGTATCATGCTGGTTACTCTCCTTATTATCTGGGATGGTTGGAAGATAATTAGGGTGGAAGTATCGAGCAAGGGTTTGCTCGAGGCCACAAGGTCATAGATGAGAAGGTCGAGGAAATAACTAGACTCAACCAGTTGTGTAAGAGGCTTTGTGATTGTGAAGAAGATCATCACAAAATACACGAGGCCAACAAGAAGCTGAAGAGGAATGGAAACACATGGTCATCACCTCCACCCATAGGTTAACAAACTTGGAGCGAGGCATAATCGACTTAGAGTTGAAGTTCATTAGGAGGATTAAGACATGTCAGAAGGCCAAGGGAGCCGAAGGAGGAATTCTAGCCAAGACCAACTTGCTGCTGGGACTCCGCGAGATGGGGACGCTGATCAAGGCGAGCAGAGATGCCGAGTCTGGGGAAGGTCCTTCTGGGACTAAGTAGATAGGATTGTCTTTACTTTGCCTTCTGATGTAATAAGGCCACTGGCCATTAGTGACATTTTATATTTTTCGCATTCTTAGAGTCGTGTTGGATTTGTATATTTTATTATCAATTAAATGAGGCATTTAGCATCTTAAAGTCTCCAAATTAATTTGTTGCTAGGCCTATCTCGGGCTCAAGAGGTTCCCCAATTTAGGATACGCTTTACATTTCTGCATTACGTGTTTAAATATCGCAATATTTTACGACTCCTCACTAACTTCATTACTTTTTCATTTTAGTTTTCTTTATTTATTATTCCCCTCCCCAAAGGTTAATTCGTGCATTCTGGCATCATCCGCCTGCCGCACAAGATCAAAGGGCCCTCCTCCTACTCCTCCCAAAGGAAAAAGCAAGGGTAAAACTAAGATGGCAGAGGCAAGCGGCGTCAGAAAAGACAACAGGGATGAACAAGTTGAGATTGCTGATGGTCGGGGTATTCAGGTTCTACAAAAGCGTATGTCTCCACTGGAGAAGAAGTTGCTGAAGTTTCAAGAGGAACTTGACCAAGTCAAGAATTTGGCTCACCAATCACTTTCCCTGAATATTCTGGATGTCCACTTCACAAATGCTCCAAACCCCACTTTACCACAAAACATCCCTAAACAACCGAATCAACCCAAGGACCAAGTCCCTCCAGCACAATGCAATGCCTGCCACCGTAACACTCCACCTCTCCATGATCAGACAAAAGACCACTTCCAGGCCTACAATATTTCCATTTATGTGGAAACCGTGGCCCATTCCACACCGCGTACCCCTGAGTGTGACGAGAAGCATACACTCATCAGGAATTAGGCCGAGGAACTCAAGAAGTTGACCAACCGAGTTCAGGGTGTCGAAGGAGTTAAAGGGATTGAGGGGCTGAACTATGAAGATCTTTGCATACAACCTGATGTCGAATGGACCGAGGGGTACAAACCTCCTATGTTCGAGATGTTCGATGGTACTGTTGATCCAAGAGTCCATTTGAGAACTTACTGCGACAAATTTGTTGGCGAGGGAAAAGATGAAAGAATCGGCATGAAACTCTTCATGTGAAGTTTGAAAGGAGATGCACTGTCCTGGTACATCATCCAGGATCCAAAGAAATGGACTAATTGGGTAAGCATGGCAACAAACTTCATGGATCGATTCAGGTTCAACACGGAGAATGCTCCGGATGTATTCTACATCCCGAATTTAAAGAAGAAGCCGATAGAGACCTTTTGCGAGTATGCTACTCGTTGGAGGTCACAAGCTACCAAGGTTAGGCCAACCTTAGAAGAGGAACAAATGAAGAAATTCTTTGTATGAGCTAAGGATCCTCAATATTACGAGTGGCTGATAATGGTCGAAGGTCACAAGTTCTATGACATCATCAAATTGGGAGAGCGAATCGAATAAGGCATCAAAAGCGGTATGGTTACAAATTTTGAAGCTTTACATGCTACTAATAAAGCTCTGCAGTCAGGTGATGTGTCCAAGAAAAGGGACGTGGGAGCCATTATGGTTGCCAAATAAGTCAAGTCCCCGCCCAAATATCAAGTATATCCAGCACCCTCATTCACATGCCAACCAACTCTAAGTTACCAAGCACATTCACCTCAATACCAAGCACCCTCACCCACGTATCAAGCTCCACCACCCATAATATCAGCCTACCTCGCCCATATATTCCCAACCAGCCCCTATTTACAATGCCTACAATTCCTAGCCTTCTTACTACCAACCACCACCTACTCGCCAAAACTTCCCAAGACCTCACCCTAACTTCGACCGTCGCCCTCCAAAACATTATACTGCCACAGCCGAGCCCATTGATCAATTATATTAAAAACTCAAAGCCGCCGATTACGTCACACCCATTCCTGCTGCCACCCCTAAGAACCCTTCTTAGTTGATCAACCCAAAGAAGTCCTGTGCTTACCGCTCCGGCATGAAGGGACACACCATCGAGGATTGTCGTTCTTTGGAAGACAAGATACAAACCCTCATAAACAACAAGTTCATTGTAGCCAAGGACCCCGCTCATAATGTTCGCACTAATCCGCTGCCAGCCCATAAAGGTGGTGTCCATATGATTGAAGTACATGGTGATTGGGATCCCGAGGGATCAATTGGGCTGATTGTAGAGGGTGATCCGAGGAAGCCCACAATTACTATAGGGCGACCATAGATACATGCTTCTGGGGCCGTGGCATCAACCCTACATAAAACGTTGAAGTTTGAATGGATTCATCACGAGGTAATCATTCTTGGAAACGGTAGCAACAATATATACGGTCACCAGATTATTTCGGTAATTTATAGAAGAAGGAAGCTGGGTGGATAAATCTACCACAACATTGAACGAGTTAACGCCATTGATATGGAAAAATGGTGGGACAGTAAGATCAAGAGCATCTTGAACTGGAAATGATACAAGACAGGCAAAGGGCTCGGTAAAAATCTCCAGAGAATAACGAAGCCAATAACACTCAAAAAGCACGGTACCACTTTCGGGCTGGGGTATGAGTACACTTTGAAGGAATTCAAGGACTGGTCTCCACCATGGTGAAATCCTTAGTACCCATTGGAGCAGTCGATACCTCACCTGGAGCAAACTTTCCTTCGAATATATCAGAGCATTTGCAGTTTCTCTATAAATTGTATATTTACTTGCTACTATTTTCCTCCCCATTACTTTATTTGCATAGCATTACTATTACTTATCTCAAACTCATCGCTCATGCCAACACTTACTATCATCACAAACAATACTTATTCACCACAATCGTCTCACCGCAGTTTATCATCAGCTAAGAACTCTTACTGTCGATTATTTTCCCACACTGCATAAGGCTATTCTTCCTTTCGAGACTAAACGTTGTCTCCCCCTGCATTATTATTTTCTGCATTGCATAAGGCTATCATTATGCCTTTCTAGGCTCTACGCTACCTCTCCTGCATTTTATTTCCTGCATTGCATAAGGCTACCATTTTGCCTTCCGAGGTTCTACGCTACCTCCCCTGCATTTTATTTCCTGCATTGCATAAGGCTACCATTTTGCCTTCCGAGGTTCTACGCTACCTCCCCTGCATTTTATTTCCTGCATTGCATAAGGCTACTATTTTACCTTCTGAGGTTCTACGCTACCTACCCTGCATTTTTTTTCATGCATTACATAAGGCTACCATTCTGCCTTCTGAGGTTCTACGCTACGTCCTCTGCATTTAATTTCCTGCATTGCATAAGGCTACTATTTTGCCTTCCAAGGTTCTACGCTACCTCCCCTACATTTTATTTCCTGCACTGCACAAGGCTACCATTATGCCTTCCGAGGTTCCATGCTACCTCCCCTACATTATTTCCTGCATTTCAAAAGGCTACTATTCTGCCTTCTGAGGTTCTACGCTACCTCCCCTGCATTCTACTTTCTTGCACTACATAAGGCTGTCATTCTGCCTTCCGAGGTTCAATGCTACCTCCCATGCATTTTAGTTTATTGCATAAACCTATCTACCTCTTCAAAGAAACAACCTTTCGTGACGTTATTTATTTATGCTTCACTCGGGCTATGCTCTGCCCCTCTTTTCTTTCACAAATCGCAAGACTAAACTATATCCTGTTAGCATAATACTACTGCATTCTTCATAGGCTGAAATATTGCCAACTTATCCAAAGGCATCATCGTTCGGTGGAACCATCTTCATGGCCCGAGAACATCATTTCATGGCCTGAGGATCTCTTCTATCAATTTGCATATCATTATTCAAAGGCACCATGTTTCGGAGGCACCATCCTCATGGCCCGAGAACGTCATTTCATAGCCTGCGAATCCCACACCAAGCGATTCATGGCTCAGGACATCATGGTCTAAGGACAATCATCCTCAATTGTCCAAAGACAACATTCATAGTCCAATGGAAACTTGCATCATGTTTATATTATGCACGATATATGCATGTTATTTATTTGCAGGTAATCCGGCCGGAGCAACCAACTAGGTAGGAGCAGGCCGCTCCGGTTCTCCGATACAATCCCGTAAGACCTTCCTACTTTACCTTACCTCACACCTTGCGTCCGTTCTTGTGAAACATCACCGGTATATTTCGCCAATGTTCTGGAGGCATGATACCTATAAAACCAGGGATATGTAGGCAGCTCAGAAGCCAGGGTGCGGCCTAAGTCTCTCACACAGTTTTCGTTTGGTCAAAATTGGCCATCATATCTTTACCCGACACCTCTTTAATCCTTCCAGTGTAAAGAGGGGCAGATGTTGATACCCAACTTTCCCCAAATTATTTTCAAACATGCATATATGCCTTCAGAATCCTTCTTTATGATAAATAATATTTTCTCATAATATTTCGTATTTTTTATCAAATTATTTCCTGTTTATTCAATAATTTATGTTCCATAATTATTCATAGTTATATATAAATGATGTTAAAATAATTTCAATATGTGTATTACTCAATATATCCCATTAGAATTTGATTATTTTCCAAATTAGCCAATATTGTCATTATTAGCTAATTTTAACAATTTTTGCAATAATAGCACAAATATACATTAGTATCATTTTAAAATCCATAACTGACCATTTTATATTTTGTATACTAGTTAATCATCTCAATTTAAATTATTTAGTCCTAATTTTATATTTACACAATTATTAGCTATTTAAATTGAGTATTTAACATTTGGCCTATTTCCTATTTAAAACCCAGCTAACTTTAACCGCAACCCACCTGATCCTTAACAGCCCAACTACCCAGCCCAATCCTTAAACTCTACCCAGCCTAACCCCTCCAATTAGCTGAGCCGTTGATCAAATAGATCAACGACCCAGAATCCTATTACCTAAATTAAACTCACCTAACCCCCTCCCCCTGGTCTCATTTCCTTCGAGACTCTTCATCTCTCATCTCTCTATCCCTATCTGTTACTATCTAGAAGCCTACTTGGCTCCTCCCCTCCGATAGTGTGTGTTCCCCTTCTCCGACCGATTCTCTCACCGGAATCTATGGCTCTTCACCATCTCTTGGTCATCTACTCATTTTAATAATTTTCAAAACTAGGGTTTTTCGACCCTTTTCTCAAAATGAGTTTCCTTTGATTTTTGAACATCTCTACTGTGTTTTAGTCATTGTCTTCTAATTTTATGTTATTTTAACTGTTATTGGTGAAACCATACTTATTCTGGGTTGTTCTTTGTTATTTGACTATATGCATCCATGTATTCTCTGTGACTCCTATTTAATTTACTACTATGACCTCTTCCTGCTGATTTCTATGAGTACCTCTTTGTGCTGATAAGTGAATGCTGTTGAAATCTTCAAAATTTATGACATTTACCCTACTGGCTCTTTACTGGTTGATTTATATTTATTCACTTGTGTAAAATTCCCCGCTTGTTGTGTTTTCCTTAAATACACGGTCATGTATATTCTGCTTATAAGTCTGTACCAATTTTGAATTGCTTCTATACTTGTGTGATGCTTTCCTTAATTACTTGGGATTTCCTGTGATTGAATCCGAGATTTTCTTGACTGATTTCAAACTGATGTCGTATTTTACTTTATACACGGTTAGTTCAATTTTCCTTAATTACCCACTATGTACTTGGTTTCATTTGTGCACTATGTGAATGTTTCTCCCCTAATCAGCCTTATTAGACTTATTTTCTTTCCTTATTCTGCCTTGACTTTACCGTTTGAAACTAGACTCCTTAATTAAAGGAGTCCATGTTGTCTTAATTGGTGTTGATTGATTATTATTTCCATAATTTGCCTATGCACTACTCGTTTTTAAAAACTATATAAAGCCCATGTCTTCTTTCTTTACAAACACACACAGACTAATTTTTAGAGCACAAACGCACATACATTGCTCTAAATTTTTCTATGCTTTTGTACCTCTTTTTTCTCTTTGCATGTATTATTGACTACTCAGTCAGTTGAAAGCCAAGACTGAGTAATCCCCACTGCTCTTGTGCTTCTGCATACAACTTGCTCCCTCTCATTCTGTACACTATTATTCTCTGCTGCTCTCTTTGCTCTGCATACTGTTGTTGTTGTGCTATCTCTTACACTTTTGTTGTTCTGTACTCTCTAACAGGTATGTTTTCTGATTTAGCTTTATAGCACCCATACACAATATGTTCCGGTTCTTATTTATTTAATTACTATTATGTGTTTTATCCTATGGTTCTACTGTCTACCATGTAATTAGGTTAACCCCTATCATGTCTTCCCCTTTTGTTAAGTCTTAATATGTATCTTGTTTTCCATATGGTTCCCTATAATTATGTAGTTAGCATTCCCCCCTTACTATTTTTCCTTTCCTTGAGTCTAATATGTGTCCAGTTTATTCCGAGACTCTAGCATGCTTAGGTGTTCATAGGTTGATGTTTCTTACCTTGACTTGATTGTGGTTACTTGTTCTCACCATCTAATTACCTGTAAACCCGCCTCTCCTGCTAGTTGAATATTATGCAATCCTGATACTTTTAATCTATGCTATTACGTGACAACTATTTGGTAACTATGTGATAGCTATAACTCTGCCTAAATCTAATATTTAATGTTATTTGTCCCCAATCCCTCACCCCTGTTTGTGTTTGCTCTTTCACGAGTTCTTTTACATGCTGACTGCAGTTGTATTGCTTCTCTCTTTGATAAATTGTTTTACCAAAATCCTTCATCATTTTTTGAAATCATCTTTTAAAACGGTTGTCTCAATTACTCTTTTAAAACTCAAACTCTTTTTTTTAAAATCCAAGCACTTCCCACTACTCTTAGATTCTAGGTTCTGCCCCCTTCGTGTGAGCACTTCCTTGGGGACCTCTGAGTACCTATTAAACTCTAACACACAAGGTTGGCCTTCTACACTGCACTTACTCATCCTTGGCTAGGATACCTGGGTGTGAGCACTATCCAGGATCTTCTGAGGTCCTTAGAGACTGTGACACACTTGGGTTGAAAAGTCATTGCATATGTCAAATGGATCTGGTTTTTTGGGCCTACTGTCAGGCTCTCTATAGTATAGCTTCTTGATTTTTCCTTCATCCAGTTGTGTAATTTATACAATATTGGTCTATAATAATTATTTGTAAAACAACTTTGGGGATGGATAGTGGAAAGGGTGGGGATTATGCATGCTTAGATAGTTATGGGTAGAAATCATAACTATAGGATTTATTTACCTATGTGTGCAATAGTATCATGTTTAGGACTTTCATTTCTCTAGTTTTGATTCTCATAAGACAAATAATTAGTATTACGAACGCCTAGGCAAACCTTAGGCCTAATAACATAAAAATCAATCATTTTATGTCTTTCTTGTATTAAAAGTGATCCTTAGAACTAATCAGTCTCTTCTGAAAAGCCTTAGAACCTTGTTGTTTGTCACTATTTTTACTCATGCAACTGCTGGATTTTCAAAATCATTTACCCTTTTTCTGAAATACGTGCAAATCACTCTGTTTATTTAGATCCCTGCTTTGCTTTCAAACTACTGGTTTATAAAATTATTCATTCACTTTTTACTAAAAAATCATCAAAACTGCTGGTCATTCTCTAAATTCCTGCTCTGTCTTTGAGCTACTGGATTTCCAAAATCAGTCACTCCCTTCTGCAAGTAATTCTTTTTATTTTTTTAAATCCTGCTTTTCCTTCAAATTACTGAGTTTTCAAAATCATTCATTCCCTTTGCTAAAACTCGCTGAAACCTATTGTTTTCACACCCAAATTTCCTTCTTTAAGTTCTAACTCTGAGACCTTTGTTGTGTTTGGGACATGCTATTTTACTTGTATTATTTGTGGAGGGATATATGAGCCCCCCTAACTGCTTATGTGAATCCTTTATGTGCAAGTCCTAACTGTTTTCTACTTGACGCCTAGAGTTTATCCTTTAAAACTTAAGGGGTCAGCCTAGTAGTCACCTTGTAGGATTAGTAGTCCAAAATACCCTCCAGGACTTATAGGATGGGACGGGTAATAGCATGCGATAAGCTTTCGTGACCATCACGCGCTTCTTTAAATAACCTCTACGGGGCGGGAAGGGTAGAATACGAATATGATGACCGGTGCGCTAATACCACGTATAGACCCTCTTCGAGGAGTGATTATCGAGTATTGCATTGATGTGATCCGTATTACTTTAAACCTAGAACAACTCTTTTCAAATGTTTTCACCCTAATGTTTCCCAAAACCTTTAAAGATTTTCATACTTGTTTGAAATCCCCTCTTATATGCACCTTACTTACTATTTTTTTACCATCCAAATTCACAAAACTTCTTGGTTGGGACCCACAATTGTGGATCTTGAGGAGTTCCTAACACCTTCCCGTTAGGATAACTTAAAGCCCTTACCCAATCTCTCGTAATGCAAACTAGTTCATGAGTTATCTACTCTAGGTGCCCTAACGCACCACAAAATTGTTAGGTGGCGATTTTTCCTTCATGGAGTTGTCCATAATGTCATAAACCCGATCTCTCCGCACCTGACACCTGCGTGGAAAAGGGGGTCGGGACAATCTCCTAGGCCTTTTCACCATTATTTTTCTTGTTGGTTGTTCCATTGATCCTTTTCGTGGGCTTCTTTTGTGGCTCCTACGACGAGTCACCAATGTCCATCCTTGATCATCCTTAGGTTGATCGTCTTCAACTTTGTAGTTATCTAGTAATTCATCATCTTTACTTTCGTTACGACTACATAATTCGTCTCGACTGAATGAGCCAAATGTGATAGAGACTTGGTTTGCGCTTGCTTTCTCATCTTCCAGCACGATCTTCTTTTCACAAGCCAAGACCATAACTTTGTCCTTGAGGAAAAAGCATTTCTCCAGAGGGTAGCTCACAAGTTGATGATATTTGCAGTAATTTGGGTCATCAATTTTCACAGCTTCATTTGGTCGCTTCATCTCCGGAAGCTCAATGAGATTTAACTCGAGGAGTTCTTCAAAAATAGCTGGCACATCAGAATCCAGAAATAGGTACTCTTTCTCTTGCATTTCTTTTAGAGTCAACTTTCCACTTCGCTTATCTTGAAACGAAATGGATTTCATACTCTACTTCTTGCTCATCTTCGTCGTGAACTTCACAGATGATGTATGTCATTCATAGTTTCTTTATTTTCAGATCTTGGTACAAACTTGCTCCATTTTCTGATTTCTTACTTTTCGTTCCCTTCGCGACGTTCATAGATGGCAACCTTTTATTTCAAGCAGAGGCCATGCTCAATTCCATGTCAAGGGCAGGAGTTGCAAATTTTTCATACGTGCTAGGCTTGATACCTCGCAAGATGTAGCACAATACCCAATGCATACCTTGGATGCACATCTCTATGATAGAAGCTTCATTAATCATGTCTTTACAGTTGAGTCTTGCATTCCTCCAACAATTGATAAAGTCGATAACTGGTTCTGTCTTCAGTTGACGAGTATTTGTGAGTTTATCATACTCACACTACATCTCGTGCTATAAAAGCGATTGAGGAATTCTTGCTCTTGTTGATCCCAACTATCAACAGATCCAGCCTCGAGGTCCGTGTACCAATCAAAAGCCTTTCCTTTTAATGAGAGGAAAAACTTCGTGACGAGGTAATCTCCACAAGTCCCAGCATTGTTGCATGTGTCAATGAAGTGCGCCACATGTTGCATTACATTGCCTTTGCCATCAAACTGTTAAAATTTTGGAGGTTGATAGCTAGTAGACATCTTCAACATATCGATCCTTAAAGTGTATGGCTTTGCGTAGGTAAATGAGGACTTGGAAGCGACTTTATATTTTTTTTTAATAGTCCCTTCAATGAACACCTTTAGTTGATTGATTGTAACCATCCCTTCCGAAGAGACTGGAATTTCATTAGTGGATGCAACTTATAGTGGTGGAGGATTAATCTCTTGAACTTCTGGGAGTTTTCCAGGTGCATGGGTGGATTCTTTTTCCATCAAGATTCCCACCCTATATGTTAGCTTTTCGATTCTAGCATCTTGATTTTTCATGAACTTGGTCAAGCCAGTGATTGCTTTCGTCATGTTTGCCAACTTCTCCTCCACAGATGAAGTGTTTGTCACCATGGCTTGCATGATTTTCGTTGACGATGGAGAGTATCATGGATTTTCACACAGATTGATCCTTGATTTGCTCATGCGATGTGGTGTAAGTGGGAAGGATCCGTCACTTGAAGCATCATCATCTTCCTTCACAGTAGAGTGCTTGGATCCGGAGAGGTCAAGTAGAGCAAGAGCTTTCTTGATCTTTTCAGCAACATCGCTTCCTCCTTCAGGTGCACTTGTGAAAGATCACGCTCCTTTTGAGGATGAAGATCCGAAAATAAGGGTAGATGCGAACGGAACTTGGGGTGCTTGTTATCCTAACGTGCTTGCTTTGCTCCTCGTAACAGGTCCAAAGCCTCTAAAGGTAACTTCGAGTATGTTTTCCATATCAGCATAGAACTTGGAATTAGCAGCCTCGGTGGAAGTTGAACTGGAGTTGATTATCTTGGAATCCATTTCATTATTCTCGAACTTCGGTGATTGAAAAGTTGAGATGAGAGGTAGAGATCGTCCCACTGCGCATGCTAGAATTTGTAGACAATAAATTGCGTCGAGAAAATAAAATCAAGAACGAAAAATATCGCAACAATCATACTATTTAATTTCTAATATTTGAGTGTTACAATATCTATGAATCCTCTGATTCTTATTTTCAATATAAATTCAAAGGCTTTTGAGCATGATCTTGAATTTTAATTTGATTTATCTGTCGCGAACACTTTGATTGTTGCCACGAATTTTATCACGAACAAGTAGCCTTAATCTTGAACGTCTTGTATTTGATTGGACTTCATTCTTGATCTTGAATACTTGAATTATTCTTCGTTCTTGAGCTTGAACTTGAACTTGATTTCTTGAATTTGAACTTGGTTGGTTGAAGCCTGAAACTTGTAGAGCAATTTGCGGCGTTTGATCCGCTAGCTCTCTCTTACTTCTTGTTATAACTTATTGTGTCTTTTCTGAGTTATAAAGACCCCTATTTATAGTTGTGGGAGGGAAGAGTTATGATAAGAACAAACTCTTTTCGACCAATCAAATTGAAGTGCTTAAGGCCGCACTTGATTTGCCAGAACATGTCACTTGAACACGTGGCGCAGTTTCATTAGCCTTTTAATGTGACTTGGCATGCTTTGTCATTTTGGCACGTGGCACGATCTAGTTGGCTCTTTCGCTTGACTTGGAGTGCCACGTCATTTGATATGTGGAACGAAAATGGGCCTTTAGGAAGATGATTTATTCAGCCTAATGAAGTGAGCTCATTACTTGCAGCCCAATTAAATAGGCTAGCCCAATGCATTTGGGCGTATTTATTAAATACATTCTTATTGGATTTGAATAATATATACAGTCATATTTGCCCATAATATATTTTTGGACCAAAATATATCTAATCGAGATTAAATCAAAATTTCTTATGAATTTAAATTTAATAAAATTTAATGGCCTACATATAAAATTAATGTATGTTGAATAATAATATACCTCATATATAACAGAAATATGACTTTAAGAGCAACTATTTATTTGAAGAAAAATTTCATAGAAAAACGTTAAGTTTATAAATTTTAAATAAAGGATGTGAAAGAATTGTGGATAGGTTAATATGGATAAACTAATCCCTTAAATTGTGGGTTAGTGTTATACACTATAATGTTTGTGTTTAAGAAATCGATAGCCATTAAATAAGGCAAGGAACATGTGGCCCCTGACTGTAATGACCACTACAGGCAAGGAGAAGGAGATTCTCACTACCAAAGGGTTAAGGCTGCCGTGTGTCCTGTTTAATACTTGAACCTCCAGGGCAATGTACAATAGGATATGCAGCACGACGAAATTACATAAACCCTACATTTGTGGAATTTTGTGCATTACTTGTAAGACTACGCATCGCCTTACAACAACAGTTGGTGCCACTGGAAATGCAACTACAATGTTTTTGCATCCACCAACTTTTTTGTTGCCAAAAATGAGCACTATATCCGATAATGTTGGCAACATTTTGTAACACAAGGCCGTCAAGCCCCACCACTACCTGTAATGCTACTTAAATTAAATTAGTAGAAGAATTTTGTTTGAGCAAAACTTATTTTTTAATTATTATGTTGGGCCTTGAATTTAGTCATAGGGGTGTATTAAAAGAATGTCTTCGGATCAGAATGAGTGGCCTTGAACCTTTAATTTTGCTTGCCCCATGAGAAAACCTTCAAGCTTTAGAAAGTTTTATTTCATCGGCAAAACTTTATACTTTTGATAGAAGGTTTTTTCTTAGGGCTAGCGGGAAATAATATTAAGACCAGCCTTATAGTGTCTGATTGCTGAAATTTCTCAGTAATCTTAAAAATACTTTTGTATGTAGTTGGTGATCTGGAACTTTTGACCCAACTTTCCCCTAACTTGTTTTGCTTCTGTAGCCAAAATTTTGATTCCTCAATGCTTTACCCATGTAACAAGTAGGGGTAAAAAGTTCAAGACGACCCATTTTCAAGGTTATTATGTGTAATTTTCTGCTTGAGATTTGTCGAAGTACATCAGCACCGGTCTATCACACTTCAGCTTTAGTTTCGTCTTAAGTTCTCTGCCACCGGTCCAAAGGATATCTGTTTTTCATTTTAATAAACCAAGGCCTAAGGAGTCTTGACTTTGTCTATTTTCTTCAAATTTATGTTTATAACTTACTGCAGTCAAAAGAAAATTCAAAATTTTGCATATGTGAGTTTACAGACAATCATAACCAATATTATAAGTGATATTGGGCACGACAAGCAATATTTAGCCTCAATACTTTCTAAAAGTAATATCCTTTTTTTTTTTCATTAGACAATCTCAAAATGAAGTAATTTTATAAAAGTTGCACAGGGCGTCCTATTTGGTCACCCACATTTAACCTATATTCACGTTTTAAAAATGTTTTAACTTGTATCAACTGTTTAAACAACTTCAGGCCTCTTTCTCCTCCTCCTCCTTCTTGATTTTTTGAATGTTGAATCTTAAGATATTGTTAGCGTTCTAGCCTGATGATTCATATATAAATCTTCTTGTCTCATTATGTTCGGTTTGGTCTTATAACCAAGATGAATCGATGCCCATTTGAGGCTTTCGGCTCGATCGGCCTAATGACATACATACCCTAAGCAACAAACGACCAAGGTGCTGACATAAGATGCAACTCTAAGGGCGGTGCATGAATCAGGTCACTGTGTATCTGACACTGATGGAATTTCCAGACAAAACTGAAGGAATTCTTTTCCATGGTCATCCAATAATGACCTGCCCACATGATTTTCTTCGCAAGGACAAACCCATTCATGTGGGGGCCGCATACTCCTGAATACACTTCGTTCATGACCTTTTTATCTTCTTTGGCATCGATATACCTCAAAAGATTCAGATCTGGAGTTCTTTTATAGAACACTTCTCTGACTTAAAAAGAAACTGCAAGCAAGCCTTCTAATAGTTCTCTTTTGGCCTCCGCTGGCCTGCTCGGGGTATTCCTTTGTGTTCAGGAACCTTTTGATATCATGGTACCATGGTTGAATATCTACTTCTACTTCAACTGTATTGCAATAACCATGTCTTTCTCGGATTTGAATCTCTAAAGGGTTGATATGGACATTGCCCGGATACGACAACATAGCAGCCAAGGTAGCTAGTGTGTCAGCTCATTGCAGAAACGAAGAATATACCTGAATTAAACAGATTTAAATGGTTTGATATCATCTTCCACATGTTTTCTATATGGGATAAGCTTGATATCTCGAGTTTCCCATTCATGTTGGGCTTGCCGAATGATCAAATCTGAATCTCCCATGATTAATAACTTTTCCACATCCAGATCAATTTCCAAGTTCATGCCCATGATGCAAGCTTAATATTCGGTAGTGTTATTCGTATAGAAAAATCGAAGCCGGGCTATAGCCGGATAGTTATGACCCGTGGGTTAAACCAAAATCTCCCAAATCCCAACACCCTTTGCATTTACAGCTCCATCAAAGAATATTTTCCAAGTCTTATTGTCTTCTGGAATTACATCAACTGAATTTACTTCCTCGTCTGGGAAATAAGTGCTTAGGGGTTGGTATTCTTCATCAGCTGGGTTCTCAGATAGATGATCGGCCAAGGCTTGGGCTTTCATTGCTGTGCGGATGACATAAGCAATGTCGAACTCAGTGAGCGGGATTTGCCATTTTGCTAACCTTCCCGTGGGCATCGATTTTTGGAATATGTACTTTAGAGGGTCCATCCTGGTTGTGAGGCATGTTGTATAGGCCAACAAATAATTTCTAAGCTTTTGAGCGACCCTAGTTAGGGCACAACAAGTTCTTTCCAGCAATGTGTATATGGCTTCATAATCAGTAAATTTCTTGCTCAAGTAATATATGGCTTGCTCTATCCTCCCAGTCGCGTCATGTTGCCCGAGAACACAACCAAATGAATTATCCAAGACCATCAAGTACAAGAACAAAAGTCTTCCAGGCTCAGGTAGAACCAACACTGGTGGATTTGACAAATATTCTTTGATTTTATCAAAAGCATGTTGACACTCATCCATCTATTTAATTGCCGCATCTTTTTTCAGCAACTTAAATATGGGCTCACTTGTAGTAGTAAGTTGTGCAATGAATCTACTGATGTAATTAAACCTTCCTAGCAAACTCATGACCTCTTTCTTGGTTTTTGGAGGTGGTAAATCTCGAATATATTTTATCTTTGTGGGACCTAAATCAATACCCCTCTGATTGACTATGAACCCCAATAATTTCCCAGATGGAACCCCTAATGCATATTTAGCTGGGTTTAATTTCAAGTTATACCTGCGCAGACGCTCAAAGAATTTTCTCTGGTCTCGCACATGGCTTTTTTGTGTTCTGGATTTAATGATAACGTCATCAACGTACACCTCAATTTCATGGTGAATCATGTCATGGAAGATGGCGGTCAAATCTCTCATGTGAGTTTCCTTAGCATTTTTTAGACCGAATGACATGACCCTGTAACAGTAAGGGACCCATAGAGTGGTGAAAGCTGTCTTTTCTGCATCTTCTTCATCCATCAAGACTTGCTGATACCTAGCATAGCAATCCACAAAAGATTTATCTCCTGTTTGGCACAATTGTCCACAAGGATGTGGATGATTGGTAACAAAAAGTTGTCTTTGGGGCTTGATTTGTTCAAATCTCTCTAGTCAACACATACTTGGATTTTCCCGTCCTTCTTTGGTACTGGGACTAGATTGGTCAACCATGTTGTATACCGGACTACTCATATTACACCAACTTTTAATTGTTTGACAACCTCTTCTTTGATCTTATCGTTCATGTCTATTTTGAATTTTCCTTGCTTTTGTTAGGTAGGTGGACAACAGGGGTAAGTTGGAAAATTGTGTACTACTAGATCGACACTTAGTCCTGGTATATTGTCATAAGACCATGCAAACACATCGTTAAATTCAAATAAAAGTTGGATCAATGCATCTCTGGTTTTTTCCTCGTTGTGAATGCTTATCATGGTTTTTCTTATCTCTTCTGAAGTGACCAAATTCACTGGCTCTGTTTCATTTAAGTTTGGCTTAGGCTTATTCTGAAATTGCTCCAATTCTCGGGTTATTTCCCTAAAAGCCCCATCTTCATCATATTCTAGTTCTTGATTCTTTATTTAACAGTTAGACACCGTTTTAGGATGTGGGCACGAAATCCATATGCATGTTATGTTATTTAAGTCAGCATTATTATAATTGAAAAGACAAAGATAAGAAAATAGCAAAATCAGAAAGAATAACAAAAGGAAGATCAATTGAAGATGAAATATTGATTTTATGTCATTGAGTTTGAAGATACGAGGGTTTAAATTTAAATGAAAAGACAACAAATTAAAAAAATTCTAGTTACACCCTGAAATAACTCAGAATGTAGAAAATATGGCAAGACTAAACTACCGAGATTCCTGTTTGACAAGGAATGTAATAGCCTTCCAGTTTTGAATTTTAGCATTGGGCCCCATGTATTGCACCTCAATAGTGCTCGAGCCTTCACCCGGTTGGACCATGTGTACCTCGTAGAACAATTTTCTCATTTTCCTAAATTTATTCAGCTATGAAGGCCTATTCTTCTTCTTCTATATACCTTGGATTAACAAACGACCTGGCGAGGTGTGGAATTGGCTGAGGCAGGGCCCACCCATTTTTATTACGTTCGTCGGCCCATTTTTCATCGACATTGGTAGCTTGGTAACCTATGCCAATGAACTTCTTGTTGGCAGTCAGGGTGATGGGCTCTGTGATGCCTTGTAAGGATACCCTTAGCCCTTTCCCGAGCTTGTACCCATGTATGATCATTTCACTGGCGACCATGATTGATGCAATTGATAAAGAGGGTTGAGGACATGGGGTTCATTCTACGCACTGGTCGGTGACAATAACCATTGGCCCTGTGGATTTTGAAGTAACATTCCAAGTTCTAGACATGGACACTTCATATAAATTTCTCCTAGGAAGACCACTGATCCATTCCGCGGTAGCCGTGCCGTCTACTCTCCATCAAATGGTCAAGTTCAAACATGAAAACCAGGTAATTGTCCACAGAGAGGATGAACAGTCAATTTATAGGGACCCGTCAGTCCCATGTATAGTGGCTAGAGAGGGAAGTGAACACATCGTCTACCAAGCTTTTTTGTCGCGATTTCCATCCTCTGTAATGTTGATTGAGGGAAAATGTCGAATCCGGACTCACCGTCTACCATAACCCTTTTTACATAATATCCTTAACACTTGACAACCAAGTGAAGGGTTATGCCATTCGTTCCAATTGTTCAACCATGGTTTCGATTGGAACATAAGACTCATTCAGTCTCTTTAGAAGCACCTTCTGGTTTTCGTTTGAGATCATCCGTAAGGAAAAAAGTGAAACCTTAGACGGAGTCTTTCTATGTTGATCAGTTATAGCATACTCTAAGGTTTTCTTCAGCACTAACCGGCTTTTTTAGTGGAAACCTCTTATGCTTTGTGTTCTTTAATTCTTCTGGGATGTGATACTTCCAAGATTGGTTTGTTTCATTTACTTCTCCCCTGACTTCCTTTCCTTTGTATGTCACAAATGTTTCATTTTAGTTCAAAGGGACGGCAGTGGGGTCTCTCATGGTATCATGTGGTACGCGGCTAATGATCAAAGGCTCATCCAGCGTGGGTGGAACTGTTGGCTTTCGTTCCACGTAAGCGCCTTTCGGTACATACATTTTTGGCATATTTGGTGTGGTTTTCCTCTGTTCAAATCTATTAGGAGGGCTTAACATGAGTTGTCCCTTCATGGGTGCTCTTGGGACATAGAGAATGACCTCTTTAACAGGTGTTGGCCCTATCTTTGCTTCCCTAGGCTTTTCTGCATTTTGAGGAATGGAATATATCTTTTTCTCATGTCTGACTTATTTTTCCGCTGCTTTAGGTTTCTTTCCTGAGTCGGCGATGGCAATGGTAGCTTTTAATGCTGGGTTGAATTCTTTGTCCTCACAAATCATCATGTTTACCAGCCCGTTGTTGTGAGCCGCTAACAGATTGTTAGTTATATTAAGGACTTCCACGTTCCTCAACACTACCCGCTTCTGTTGTATGAGATTCACTACTACTCTCTTAAGGGTCCAACAATCTTCAGTGTCATGCCCTTCCGCCCCTGAATGATAAGCACACCTGGTAACTGGCCGGTAGGATGGAGACTTTGGGTTATGTCTATTTGGAGGTACAGGCTGCAACAAACCAATTTGGACTAACTTTGGGAAGAGACTGGAGTATAATTTACCAATAGGGGTGAAATCAGTTTTCCTGAGTGGTTCACGGGGGCATGTGTTATATTGGTAATGGTTCTGTGGAGGACGGGGATTATACGGAGTTTTGTGGGGAGGGTTATTTCTTAGAGGTGGAGCTCTATTTTTGTTGTAATATTGTTGTGGCTGGGTGTATGGTTGGGCGTTCATTACTTCATAAGGATGAGGGGACATAGTATATGATGCATCCTGGTGAGGGTAATAATGCTACGGGCTCCTGGAAGGTGGACCAGAATAATCCTGGGGTCGACGAGAGTATCTCAAGCTTGAAGCCATCATGGCTCCTTCTTATTTCTTCTTCCGGCTTGCTAATCCTCCTGAGCCGCTATGGATGGATTGGAATGTGGCTCTCCAATTTTTATGGCCTCCACGAACGGTTTTCCCATGGAAGACATCAGGTTTTGGAAAAAATCAGCCTCTTGGGCATGTAAGAAGAGACTGACCATCTCGGCCTTATCCATCAGGGGTTTTACCCTGGCCGATTTTTCACTCCATTTGATAGCATATTCCCGGAAACTTTTCGAGGCTTTATTTTTTAGGTTGGTCAAAGAATTCCTGTCCGGGGCTATGTCAATATTGTATTGGAGTTGCCTTAAAAAATCCCGAGCTAGGTCATCCCATACATGCCAATGGGAGATGTCTTGTTCCATATACCACTGAGAAGAAATTCCGGTGAGGCTCTCTCCAAAATAGGCCACTATCAGCACTTCTAATCCGCCGGCACCCCTTAGCTGGTTACAATTTCGCTTTAAGTGAGCAATTGGGTATCCATGCCCGTTATATATTCTGAAAACTAGCGTTTGAAATCCAACGAGTAAATGTACGTGTGGGAACATGCACATATCAGCATATGAAACACTCTTTTGGCCACTCAGGCCATGCATATTCTTGAGGCTTTGCTCGATGCTTTTCATTTATCGTGTTCTCTCCTCTTGTTCATGATTCCTCACGAATCTCTCAAGTTTTATGGGACACTCAAATTGTGGGTGCCGAGGATAGAAATTTGGGGTAACCTGAGCGTGTCCAATTGAAATTAAGGTGCTTGGAAAGTTAAAGTTCATGTTTCGAAGCTTTGTCGAGGCAGTGTTGGTTGTGCAATAGTAGAGATTGGTTTCGTGAACACTGTAGATGATATTCCTGAAGATGCTGCCTGGGGGCGAACCTCAGAAGGAATACCAGTGATGTTGGTTGACATGGTGGGGTACCCAAATTGAATGAATGGGTTGGTTACTGGGATAGGGACATTGGTAGTTCCTCCCATCCTAGGGATATATTAAGGGAATCCAGGGATAGTACTAGGTGGCTCCCTACCATTGGACCGTTCGTCCCAAATTTCTAGCATGCGGCATCGTAGCCTTCTATTTTCCTCACCAACTGCCGACTCTGGCTGCGGGATAGCCGATGTCGGGCTGTCTTTGGGTTCAATGATGGTAGATGACTTTCTAAGGCCATGACAATACTTCATTTAGATCTCATGAAATAAGGGTGTGAAGCCAGATTACCACCACAAAAACCAACCACCAAAAAATAGAACATGTTCTTAATAGCATACACAACAAACCGGTTAGTTGGAGACATTTAAAACACAGGGAATCACATATTGGGAGATGCAATGCACCTAAACATCTAAACGTTTGTCTAAATGTTTCATAACGGCTGTTCATTTCATCCCAATTTTATTGTCTCCCTCTTTTACTTTATTAATTTAGTTTTTTTTTATGGCTATGATCGAGTCATATGTGGATTTCCTACGTGTCATGACGCCGCATGAATTACAATATTACATAGTTCAGGGGCTAAGTGCGAAGTAGCAACGACATGTTTTTTTTAACATAACATTTTTTTCTCTTATTTTTTTGTTTGGTTTCCTATTACAAAAGTACTGACAACTACAAAAGAAAACATACAGACTAAAAAATAATGACAAAACAATTTTGAACAAAACATTAGAAAGCAGTAAAATACAGACTCAAAAACTGGAAAGACAAAAGTACACGAGAGCCTTTGCTGGTCATGTTGGAGACTGCGGGGCATTAGCTGGTCTATGTGCGGCCTTTGCGCAATGTCTTCTTGAAGACTGTCTAAGTCATCCATTACTTGGTGGACGAAGGTTATAAAAGAAGAGAAAAACATGGGCCTAGTAATATCTTCTCACTCATGGCATTTCATCCCGACATAGTCAGCTATTTCCTTAATCCTGGTTCTGATAACTCCATTTTCTTGAAGCATACGCCAAATTTTCTGTGCTCGGGCTTCCAACACTTGTGCGCTTGTATTGCTTTGGTCCTGTAGCTGTTGCACGCTTTCTTCTGGTTTGAAAATTAGTGTGTAGCAATGATCTTTTTCTGTCTTAAAATCTTTGGTTTACTGGACCATTTCATTCCCAAGGGAAAACAATTTTTCCTTTAGAATGGTTATTTCTTTGTCATATGTCTTTCTCAAACGGTGGGCATGTTCTTCTTCTCCTTTAGCTAACTTTGTTTGAGAATCTATCAAATATTTTTCGGTCTTTATCAAGTCAGTGCCATAGTCGTGGACCTTCATTCTTAAGTTGATGATGATTTTTTCATCTCTCTCGCTTTTTACATGCATTTCGGCGGCTATCCTCATGTTCCGGAGTTGGGCTCGGAGGGCCTCGTTGTCTCGGTTTAATTTTCTATTTTCACCTGCGGCTACCTATGCCTATAAGTCATTGACTAATGCAAGTTTTCTTAACCTTTCCCCCAAGGCATTGATAGAGGCTTGATATTTCTTCCTCCCCCCCCCTCCCCCCTCCCCAGGCCAACTGTTTTTTGACTTCATCATCGAAAGCTTGAATGTGCGGCCTTTTGGCGGGACATTCTGGATCGGCTCTAGATCCTCTTTAATGCAATTCCTTTTTTTGAACCATGCCGCATAGGCTGGATCTACTTCACCTGTTGCAAGATCAGGTACTTGGGTTTCCTCTTTCAAGTATCGACAACCATTCAAGATTTGATGGATTAAAGCCTCGGGAAGTGGGGCCTCGGGGTGTAGCTCTATAACTTGGACACTCAGGTCTTCATTCTCTGGCACTACTTAATATCTTCCCAACTGTCTCAGAACCCTTTGCGGTGCATATTGCTGGACACTTCTCAAGCCCATCAATAGCAAATAATTCATTGTGGCTATCATGTGTATGACTTCCGTCACTAGTAACCATCCTAAAGTCCACTCAATCTGGTTTTCTTTTAATTTTCTCAAGTGTGCTATCCAAGCTTCAACCCCCCCTGGAGAATTGTAATCTTTTACTCTCTCTTCATAGCTCTCAATGAAGTTGCTCTTGCTTGGGCCGTAGTTCATAAATTTCGGATGATGGAGGTGGTGTTCAACAAGCCTCATTTGTAAAAGGATATTGCAACCTTGAAGAATGTTGCCCCCGACTTACACCGTGTCAATGCTCGAAAGATATCTGACAATATCA
Organism: Nicotiana knightiana; assembly: GCA_005239525.1. Taxonomy (NCBI): domain Eukaryota; kingdom Viridiplantae; phylum Streptophyta; class Magnoliopsida; order Solanales; family Solanaceae; genus Nicotiana; species Nicotiana knightiana. Next base: position 44,949 of record ML376272.1, on the reverse strand, counting down.
ACGGAGCAAGTGTGTGATCTTCCTTGGCAGTTAGGACTTCTACAATCCTGTCTATACTGATATCAACTGTTTTAGTTTCATTTGGGAAGACCATGATGCCCATAAATGCCACAATGAAGGCAAAGCGACGGTGAATTTCCCAAGTATACTTGCTTTGCTTGTTGTTCAACCCTTTTTCATGCGTTTCAACCCCTCTAAATGCCCATACCTAGAGTACAAGAAGTAGAATGAGCAACATCCCTCGTTTTGAAGGTTCTTTATTATTTACTTGCCGATGCTCATGATATCAAAGAAATGGAGCACCGAAAGAGGCCTCCAGAATATAAGCTGCTGATTTCTTAAACCTCAGCCAAAGCCTGTATACCCAACTATTTTCTCCAAGGTGGGACTGAGCTCGACGTCTAAGAAGCGGAAGACATTGCGGACGGGATTCCAAAAAGTCAACAAAGCCTTGATTAAATCATTCAGGGGCTTTCCTTTCATGATATCCGTGAGAGAACCCAGATGTTCAACTACCCAGTATTAACCCTCTCTATCCAAGTCATACCACCACATTTGAAGCTGTAGTGGAGCTTGCTCTACGACATTTAATGGTGGATTCTTGACGGTATTCATTATGTACCTGAGAGTGGTTGGGGTTAGGGTTGATTCTATTTTGAAAGATAGGCCAGCATACTCTTTTTGCAAGAACCAGTTTTCAATTTTTTAAAGAGCAATTACCTAAAGGTGGCTATTTGTGCAACATTGACCAAAACGGTCATTTTTGCAATAGTAGCCCCTTCCCACTTTCGAATAAAGTTTTGAGGTCTTCTCAAGGCACCATATTTTTGGGAAAAGTGATGCCTTATTGACAGATACGTCTGTTCTTAGAAAAATAACCGTTTGACAATATAAAGGTGTTATAAGGCTATTCTGATAAACATGACACAAGACTTAACCCAAGTTGGTTTGGTTTTATTCTTTTGACAAATAGACATACTTTATTACATTATTTTGTCAGAAAAATTGGGGTCGGTATCAATGAGGTTTGCCTACGTATCACACATCCGATGAGAATCAGACCCGCGTAGTTCGGTAAGTTTTTACATAATTGAAAAAACACGATACATTTTATTTTCTTTTTCAAAACATTTGATAGAGTTTCAAGGCATTTTCAAATGTCGGGGTTTTGTAAAACAAGGTGAATTTGCTATCCTACGTCACTCTTGATTTTTCTATTGTTTTTCTTTCTTTAGCCAGTCAACAAACAAGCTGAAGCAAATAAATGCACACGTAGCAGGTAAGATGCATCAATAAGATATTTTATTTTGGGTACACCTGTCCTAGGCGGACTCAACACAGGGGTTGAGTCCCCTAAGTTAAATGCACGTGATGCAAACAAGAGTTACTACTAGGGATCCGTCATGAGGCTTTGCTATTCTAGGTTTTGTAACGACCCGGCCGGTCGTTCCGTAGAAATCTCATTATTATTCCTGTTTTTTCCTTGTCATATCTTGATGTGTTAGAGTTGGTAGGCTCAGAATCGGAATAATTATAATGAGAATTTAGTCACTTAGTCTTTAAAAATAGCTTTATATTAGGAAAAGTCAACTGACAGTTGACTTATTGGTAAACGACCTCGGAATATAGATTTTGTGGTTTTTTTTTTTTTAAGCAATCCACTAGGCAGGGTTTAAGGCTAGTTTTATTTATATAGCAAAACTAAAACAAAGTTGATGTTATCCTACTATGTAGGACACTAGTAAATGAAATTACATAACACTTAGTATCATTACTAGGCTCTTACACCTAATAATGATTTCACTAGAAGTTTTGATAAATGCATTATAAAAATTGTAGGACACTAGAACTAGCCTAAATAAGCAACGAGAACGTAAAAAGTGGTGCCGCTTGAGGTTTGTTGTACTTGTATTGTCAAGTCCCTTGTTGTTGTATTCACGAAGCATTTTCAGCAATGAACATAATCCAGTGTCTCCTGTACCCACGTAGCTTGAATTGCACCAGTGGTCTTGCGCATAGTATGGTGTCCATGCGTGTGCAATGTGTCCACAAAGCTATCTTCCCTCATTGATTCCAGTGTTCCATGTTTGTTGTAGAGCTAAGAACTGTACGCATTTTGAAGCTCCATGCCAAATCCAGAATTGTTATGCCATACATGTGTGGCCATGTCCTTTTCGCTGCCTTATGTTTGATGTTGTTTTTGGGCAGTCTTATTGATGTCGATCCTTTTACTGCTTGCATCTGCCTTTAATTGTGGCTTGTCCTTGTTGTCGTCTCTCATACATATGCATGTCACCTTTCCTTCTTCCAGGGAATGAGCACTTAGTGCTAATACCACCCATGGAAGTCATAATGAGTGACATGGTATGAGAACAGTATCAATTACTGCAAAAAAGAAAACAAAGTTAGCATAAGATGTTCTCATTGTACGCCTCCCAAAGGATTTGTACAAGTTGAAAACATGATGTCTCCTTTGTCCTGTATCTCCCTGTCTTCTTAATTTTGAATTTAGATAGCTTCGTTAGGTGATTTTTGACTTAGGAATGTGTTTAGAATATTTTGTGATGTCCGGTGTAGAATTAGGCTTGAATTGGCGAAAGTCAGTTTTTGGTGATTTCCGATCGGTAGTGGCAAATAGGCTATCAGGGTTGAAATGGAATTCTGACATTTGGAACAGGTTCGTAATGTCGTTTTGGATATGTCTGAAAAATTTTAGGTCAATCGGAGTTGTTTTGGATAGTTTCGGTGTCATTGGTGGATACTAGAAAATTCAACGTTCTTAGGCTTGAATCCGATGTGATTTTGGTGTTTTGATGTTATTTTAAGTGTTTTGAGACTGCAACTAAGTTTCAATAATCAATTATGATGTGTTGGTAACTTTGGTTGGGTTCCCGAGGGGCTCAAGATTGATTTCGGGTGGTTAATGGGCATTTTTGGGCCTTAGAGAATTGATGGTTTTCTGGTTTTTGTGCAGCAGGAAATCTTTCACTGCAATCTCGTGATGAGAGACGCGATCGCGTAGTTCAAATTGAGAGGGGAAGAATTTTGCTCTCTGCGATCACATAAGTGTGTTCGTGATCGCTGAGGTTGAGCAGTGCGATCGCGTGGAGCATGTTTCGGTCGCATACTCTAAATGAGGGGGCATGTGAGTGGGGCAGTTGTCATCACGATCGCGTGAATAGGGGTGCCATCGCAGTGGGCTGGAAAGTGGAGCTCCGCAATCGCGTGGCTAAGTTTGCGATCGCAGAGAGTATTTTTGGGTAGCTGAGAAATTGAACTTCGCGATCGCGACGAATAAAGAACTGGGCAGTATTTGTACAAACCCTCTGCAACCAATACCTATTTTTCCACCATTGTTGAACGGGAAAAGAGCTTTTGAGGCAATTTTGAAGAGAATAAATCACTGTTCTTCATTGAGGTAAGGATTTTGGACCCTAATACTCGATTACACGTGATTAAGGAACATAATATCAGTGTTAAATTCATGAAAATCAATAGAAAAAGGTGGAGTTAGGGCTTTAGATTATGAGACTTTTATGGTTCGATTTGCGGGACAAACGAACTCCGATTTAGCGTTCTTTATATGTACGGACTCGTGAGATGATGAGGAGCATTTTTGAAAAATTTGTCGAGTTCCGAGACGTGGGCCCGGGGGTCGGGTTTTGGCTAATTTCGGGTTTTATGCTAAAATTGGTACTTTTCAATAGGAATTCATTCCTTTAACATAATTTGATGATAAAGATCTGATCTTTATATTCTTGGAGTGCTTGGAAGTTGATTCGAGAGGCAAGCGGGTTGTAGAGTAGCTTTTCGGGCTAGTATAAGGTAAGTAATTTCTTTAAATCCTGTCCTAAGGGTATGAAACCCCGGACATTGCATCCTTTCACGGATTTTGGAATGCAAAGATTGGAAATTTCGAAATATATTCCTTTTTAGGAAACTATTGAGTTGTGCAGCCTATTTTAAAGCCTACGCTTAATAGTATTGATATATTTTGATGTAATTTGGGTTGCAAGCCATGTTTGGGGCCTAGTGCCGATCTGTTTACCCCTTATGGACTGTTTTTGCTATTTTCCTCACTTGATATGTTATGATTTCCACTTAGTCTTTTCTTGATAATTGTTTTGACACTCAGAGTATTTTGATATTATTTGTGTAAAATGAAACATTGTTTTGGGTCTAGAACCTGGTATAATGATGGCCCGGGTGGCATGTTGAGAATGTGTGACTGAGTGAGGCCGCTGGCCAATATTGTGAGGATGTTATGATATGAGAGAGGCCGAGGGCTAATATTGCGAGTGATTTATGCCATGATGTGGCTTGGTATAACGCTTGGGCTGTAGGAGCCCCTTCGGGGTCCATACACCCCCAGTGAGCGCAGGTACCAACTGAGTGCGAGCGATGCCCAGAGGGCTGATACTGAGTGTCTGTAAGGTTGCCTGCAGGGTTGATATTGAGTGACTGTGAGGTTGCCCGCTGGGCTGATACTAAGTGATGGTTAGGTGCTGAGGGAAATGTTATTAGGGATTATTATGGCCCGAGGGGCAGTTTTATGATGATTTTACTGAGTTTTTGACTGTGATTCACTTCATTTTTTTCAAACTTATTTTACTGAGATTTTTACTGAGATATATTGAAATTATACTTGTTTCAATGGATTTCTGGAAATTGGTTTTGGAACTTATTTATTTGATGAATACATTATTGTGACTTGGTGTTTTACTATTTTTTTGTGAATTGGGGTATCTTTGCTGTGTGTTTTGTATTTCACAGACTGTGATTTATTTTCATTACTACTTAGTTGATGTACTCATCATTACTCCCTGTGCCCTTATGCCCCTGTGCACAGATCCAGGTACCGGTTTGAAGCAGTAGTTGTCTTCATTCGTATTCAGCACCTTACGGGATTTCGAGGTAGCTGTTCAGCGTCCACATCTTCTTAATTTCCCTTCCTCACATAGTATTAGCATTTGATTCATTGACACTTATTATGACATTAGCAGAGTTAGTTATTTTCTTAGATGCTCATTATCATTGACTCCAGTCTTGGGAGGATTTTTTAGAATGTTAGATTATTATTGGGTTGAAGACTTAAAGAAATTATTTTATGCTTTGTTGTTGCTGGTTATTTATTATTGAAAAATTATTATGGAACGGATGGGTAGTTATGTAATGGTTGGCTAGCCTAGTTCCACGATAGGCGCCATCACGACCTGATAGGATCTAGGGTCGTGACAGGTTTAAACCTAGAGGTATGTTCTAGACATGGCTTACCCAAGCGGACAACTAGAGCCGAGGTGGGAGCGATGTAACATGAGCATTAAAGTCTACCCAGCCTAGTGGCTGATCAATCCTCGTTCTATTTGGTATGAACTCTAACAGACTCAGAAGGCATGCGTAAGGAGACAGTTTAATACAATTCAAATAATATCAAAGCGGTAAATGAGCGCCGATTAGCAAATTAGGCCCACAAATAGAGTAATATCACAATCAATACTGCAAAGTAAAAATCACATTACAAAGCCCAAATTATTGAACCCTGAATAGAAGATTCTGGGTTCGATCCCCGGTAAAGTCGCCAGAGCTGTCACGCCTACTTTTTCTCGAAATGAGGATATATGAGTTTTTCTAATTGAAGTTACATTATTCGAATTGGGATTATTTAATTAATTTAAGAGGCGCCACTCAGAATTATTTATTTACCATGTTCCGAGTCACCATTTATTTAAAATCTCAAATCGAGGAAATTTTTTGACTCCGTTAAAAGTCTACGCAACCAGAAAACCAGATAAGGAATTATGTGGTTTTAGGCACTCCCAAGTTACGTGGATTTAGCACGGTCGCTTTAGCAATTTATACTTGGCTTATATTACTCATTTTAGGACCTATATGTATTTTACCTTTCATCGTTTCTAATTACTCAATTATTCGTATTTAAAGAATTATCTTCATATGAGTTATGCGTACGTATACTCGTTTAGTTTGGTGCGTCAAGAATCATATCACGCATACGTGTACACAATTCACAACGCTTAGTTTTTTTCAAAAAGTTTTGGCCAAAGTCGCGCGAACGCGTACCTTGAATTTATTTGAAAAAAATCGTAATCACGTCACGCAAACAGGTATGCAATACGAGTTATGCGTACGTATACTCGTTTAGTTTGGTGCGTCAAGAATCATATCACGCATACGTGTGCACAATTCATAACGCTTAGTTTATTTCAAAAAGTTTTGGTTGAAGTCGCGCTAACGCGTACCTTGAATTTATTTGAAAAAAATTGTAACCGCGTCACGCGAACCGGTATGCGATCACGATAGTAGTTTAAGAAAAATCGCGCCTAAAAGCATTTCTACGATTATTTGATTAAGGAGTTTCACTTCACTATGAATTTTTGGCCATGGTCATGTGAACGTGTACCTTCGTTTGTTTTTGGCATAACAACTATGTCACGCGTACGTGTACATAATTGTAATAGTTAGTTCGATTATAAGTATACTTGTGACGACACAAAGGTTCATCACCTATTTTATTACTCATTCCGTACATCCGAGGCCTTGAAAACCTCAACTTTAGTTGCCTTGATTTGCGTGCGCAGTCCAGGCGCGTGGCCAAACAGCTTAAAAATAAAATTCTGTGAAAAATGCTAAAATTTGATATTAAAATGAGTAAATTTGAGTCCGGTCAACATTTTGGGTAAACGGACCCAGACCCGTGATTTGATGGTCCCGAAGGCTCCGTAGGAAAATATGGAACTTGGGCGTATGCCCGGAATTGAACTATGAAGTTTTGAGTGAAATAGTTTTTCTGAAATTTATAAAGAAAAGTGAAATGAAATTGGTTAGAATGTGTTGGTATCGGGCCTGTATTTTGGTTCTGGAGCCCGGTACAGGTCTTACATGTGGTTTAAGATATTTCTGTGAAGTTTGGTTGAAATTGGAGGTCGTTTGACGTGTTTCGGACTTAAAACTCCAAATTTGAAAGTTTATGAAGTTTGAAGAAAAATTAGTGATTTTGAGGTTTGATTCGATGTTTTTGATGTTATATTGGCTATCTGATCGCACAGTTAAGTTTTTAGGATGTTGTTGATTTAGTGTATGTGATTGGTTAGTAGCCCCGAGGGCTCGGCAGTGTTTCGGAGGTGTCTCGGTGATTTTGAACTTAGGAAGATTGCTGGGTTTTTTTTGCCTTCAGCAGTTACAGGCCATTCTTTCTTCGCGTTCATGACGCATCATCCGAGTTCGCGAAGCTTCCCATTTTCCTTTCAACGTGTTCGCATCCTTGGCTTCGCGTTCGCGTAGGGTCAATTGACCCTGAGGGCTTACCCCTCTTTTCCTCTTCGCATTTGTGTACAGTTGACCGCGATCGCGCAACTTTACAGGTCTCCTTCATCGCGTTCGTGTAAGTAAACTTCTGGAACCCATCATTTTTACTCTTCGCGTTACCGTTCGTGTTCTCCCTTCCACGAACGCGATGGTCGTCCAGTCTACCCTTCGTGAACGCGGCCTCCCTTCCGCGAACGCGAAGGGCAATTTTTCCCAGTGGTATATAAATGTTTCCAGAACATTAGCTTCGGGATTTTTCATAAGTATTCACAAAATTCATCTTCTCCAAGGTCCTTAGGCATCCATTGAAGCCATCCTTCACCAATACTTCTCGGGTTAATAAACTTTAATTCGTTTCCTTCATCTTTTCATCTATATCTAATGAATTCCTAAGCCTCAAACATGCAATTTATAGTTGAAAATGGGGAATTTGGGTAGAGTTAGGCCCTTTTGAATATTCTTGATTTAGACCTTCTTTTGGGGTCGAATTTGAAAACAAATTATATATTCGGGTTTCTAGGTGAATGGGTGACATGGTTTTGGTCCGAGCCTCATGTTTTGACCAATAGGACTCGGGGTCGAATTTTGTTATTTAGGAAGAATGCATAGAAATGGGTAATTAGGCTATGTAATTGAATTATTTAATCCTTATTGATATACTTCAGTTGTTTATGTCTAGGTAATATCTTTCCGGAGTTGAATTCTAGAGGAAAGGCGGTGTTAGGGGGTTGGTTGCTATATTTTGGACCCGAGGTAAGTGTTTGGTCTAACCTTAGCTTGAGGGAATAAGAGTTGAGTCTTATTTCTACCTGCTAATTGTCAAGTACGATGTATAGGCATGGTGACGAGTACCTGTACATTGGTGTCTAGCATGACCGTGAGTCTTTATATTGCGAATATTCTGACTTTGTTGTAACTTCTATGCTTAATTGATGATTTATATATGTTGTAAAGAGCATGTGAAGGGAATTGTGATCTCTAAACTCCGAGGAGAATTGGCTCAAATTGTAACACGAATGGCGAAGATATATAAGATAATTGAATCCTTTGGAGCATTGGCTCAAAGTGTAACACGAATGGTGAAGATATATGAGATAGTTGAATCCCTTGGAGCGTTGGTTCAAGTAATAGAGTGAATTATGAAATGAAAGTGAGAGAAATTCGGGTCATTGTTTATTTAGTGATTATCTCCCTTCCTGGGATTGGTATATTACTATTATTGTTCTCTTTCCGGGATTTAGTTGTTTAATTGATGTTCCCTTGCCGGGATTTAATTGTTTAATTGATGATCCCTTGCCAAGATTTCTATTTTTATTCTATTTACTCCCTTGCCCTTGTTTGTGATTGTTGTTTGGGCGAGGAAGAGTCTTAAAGCACGAAGGATGATGTCGTGCACTTTTTGCTATTGTAAGGAAGAGTCTTAAAGCACGAAGGGTGATTTCGTGCATTGTTTGATATTGTCTCCCTTGCTGAGATGTTGAGATTACTGTTATTTTTCCCTTGCCAGGATTTCTATTTCTATTATGTTTACTCCCTTGCCCTTGTTTGTGATTGCTGTTTGGGTGAGGAAGAGTGTTAAAGCACGAAGGGTGATGTCGTGCACTATTTGCCATTTTGAGGAAGAGTGTTAAAGCACGAAGGGTGATGCCGTGCATTGTTTGGTATTGTGAGGAAAGCGTGTAAAGAACGAAGGATGATCCCGTGCCATAAATTATATTGATTACATTATACATTGCATAGTCAGGACGAGAGTAAAAGCACGAAGGGTGATGTCGTGCCATGATTTACATTGATTACATTAAACATTGCATAGTGAGGACGAGGGTAAAAGCACGAAGGGTGATGCCGTGCATGTTTGTGATTTCTGATCCTTATTGATATTCTGGTCTTGCTGTTCTTTTCCCTAATTTGAGATTTCTTATATGAAATTGTTATCTCCCCACAACATGTTCCCCTTCCTTTATTGATTATTCTCTCCCTGTATTTATTTTTCATCGTACATATATATATATATATATATATATATATATATATATATATATATATATATATATATATATATATATATATTCGAAATGCACAGGTTTATTTGGTAGTCTGGTTCTGGTTCTAGCCTCGTCACTACTTCGCCGAGGTTAGGCTAGGCACTTACCAGTACATGGGGTCGGTTGTACTGATGCTACACCTGCAGTTCTTTATGTTGTGTAGATTACACAGCCGGACTCGGAGGACATCATTAGTGGAAGTGTCTTCTAGCTTATCCTTGAGGCTTCAAGGTATACCAATTGGGGTTTGTGGGCCTTGGCGTCTCTCCCATCCCTATGTCTTCGTTTATGTCTTGTTTTACCTCTAGTTTCAGAGACAGTCATGTATTTCCTTTCAGACTTGTATTTAAAACTCTTATAGACAGCTCGTGAGTTTGTGACTCCAGGTTTTGGGAAATTAATGCGTCATTGTATTATGTTGTCTTTACTTAGTTTTGAACTATATTTATTTTTCGCTGTTAAGTTGGGAACTGCTTTAGTTTGTTCTTTTGATTCGAGGTTATCATGGTAGTTTAAACTGTACACGTTGGCTTGTTTAGCGGGTTCAACGTTAGATGCCACCACGACCCGATGGTGGGATTTCGGGGCGTGACATTACTTAAGGTTAAAACAATGTTTATAAGATAATTTCATATGTCTTGAGACTAGATGTAAAGACCCAATACTATGTGAGACATTTATTTGAATTAATTAGGGCAGCTCACATATTATATGCCAAACAGGTCTGTAATTAAAAGACCTTGGGACTGATAATGGGTGAGTCCAAATAAACTCTGGCCCAAGACGCGTATTATTAGTCATCAGAGTAACTAAATGAATTCAATCAAAGATGATTTGGTCCTGGTGATGACTGAGTCCAAATGACTCTAGCCCAATGCACATTTATTAGAGTAGCTAAATGAATTCAATCACAGATGATTTGGGCCTGATGATGACTGAGTCCAAATGACTCTGGACCAATGCATATTTATTTGATCGAATTTAAGACTAACATTTTCTGGTTTATTTCTTTAATAGCAATTATAGGATCTCACTTATATATTATTGTGTTTGAAAATGCGATATCAAGAGATATAGGGAATAAACAAAAATAAGTTATTTTTTCGAAATAAGGCCCAATTTTACTTTCTAAGCATTTTTGTTTTTTTATATTATAATGATATTAAAAGTAGTAAATTTAACCATTTGTGTATAAAGAAGCCTTAAAAAAATAGTAATTCAATCGATTTATTAGCTTAGTTTACTTAGCAGGCCTAAAGGTGCAATTCCATATGACCCAATTAATTTGGGCCTGAAAATGTACCAGGCCCGATGTTCAGTCTGTTTCAGAAAATCCAAAANTCGAAATCAGGCCCAATTTTAATTTCTAAGCATTTTTGTTTTTTTATATTATAATGATATTAAAAGCAGTAAATTTAACCATTTGTGTATAAAGAAGCCTTCATAAAATAGTAATTCAATCGATTTATTAGCTTAGTTTACTTAGCAGACCTAAAGATACAATTCCATATGACCCAATTAATTTGGGCATGAAAATGTACCAGGCCCGATGTTCAGTCTGTTTCGGAAAAACCAAATTTTTTTTATAATATAAAACTTCTAAAAATTATCAAACCATAATTAATTGCATTAAATAATACGGCAAATTAACTATTGTATTATCTAACATGTTATACGGAAAGAGACAGTAACTAAATTATTACAACTTATTAGCTAACCAACTGAGTTTAATTCCTTAATGATGACTAATATGCATATTATTACTCCTAAAAATACTACTTTACGTGTACTATTACATACAAATATATAGGTCTTCAAGATATACCCTTTTTACTATGAATAAATGCATGAAGCTCTAACAAATTTTGAACAATCTCAAAAACACTTTAAACATAAACTAATATAACTTAAATGGAATGAACAGTGTAATTGACTAGTTCTACATGGATTTATACATAATTTTCAACTAAACAACCTTAACCAATATGATTCATGCAGTAATTTAACTCATACTCAAAACCATAATAAGACACAATTTTTTGACAAACAACAAAATCATACTCATGATAACAAACGAAACTAAACTTTTACATTGTTAAGAATGATACATTGATATCAGCAAGAAAAAAAACAAAGAGAGAAAATAGGTCTCTGAAAACATGAGTAAATCAGCAGCATGGAAATCAAATAGAAAACATGTGGTGACCCAAAGGGTCATCTTATAAATTAAGACTCCATTCCAGGCTCATTAGTATTAAAAAAATCAATTTTTCTTTACCACGATTTGGATGCCCAGTCTGCCGTGAAACCCTGAAAGCTTTTTTGTGAAAATATGAGAAATAATAATTTTTGAATTTAAAATTTAGTTTTTAGTTGACTCGGGTCAACATTTTGAGTAAACGGATCTGGATCTGTGTTCCGACGATCATGGGAGGTCCGCAGTTAAATATAGGACTTGGGTCCTTAGCCTTGGAAATTAATTTTTAAAGAAAATTATTTTGCTGGAGTTTCAATAAAAAAAAGAAATGAATTAATGTTTGAACACATTGGTATGGGGCCCATATTTTGGTTCCGAAGCCCGGTAAAAGTTTGTTATGATATTTAAGTCCTATATGTGAAAGTTGGTAAGAATAGGAATTTATTTGACGTGATTCGGACATTCAGTTGAGAAATAGTGAAAGTTAAGTGTTCATGAGAAAAATTATGAGTTTTAAGGTTCAATTCATAGTTTTAGATGTTATTTTCATGATTTGATCGCACAAGCAAGTTTCTATGATGTTTCTAGACTTACATGCATGTTTTGTTTAGAGCCCCGAGGGCTCGGGTGAGTTTCAGGTAGGCTACGGGATGTTTTAAACCTGGAATTTTCTGATGTCATAACTATATCTGGTGCACGGACGAATTATCCTTCGTGTTCGTGAGAAAAGCTTCGCGAACACGGAGAGTAAGAATGTCTGAGGGAGAAATCCTTCTTCACGAACGCGAAACACGGGGGGGTAGTACCCTTCACGAATGCGCCCACCCCACCGCGAACGCGTTGTACAAATGGACCCGGGGGAGGGGAACCTACTTGTTCTATGAGATCGCGTCAGTGGGGCCGCGAACGCGATGGCCTGTGGAGTTAAATCTCCGCGAACGTGGTCCATCCAATGGGAACGCGAAGGTCATTTGGCCCTGACCCTACGTGAACGCGGCAGGCGCATCGGAAATGCGATGAAGGCCTGCCCAGTCATATAAAATAGTTTTAAAACTCGGGCAGAACCTATTTTTGCCAATTTTCGAACTACAGACACCTAGAGGTGATTTTCTTCACACAAATTCATCCCCAAAGTGTTGGTAAAAAATTCTAAACTCTTATAATTCAATTACCCAATGTTTTTCATCACATTTCAATCAAAAATCAAGAATTTTCATGGTAGAAAATTGGGAGTTGCGGTAGAATTAGGGAATTTTGTAAAAATTAAATTTTGACCTCGAATTGGGGTCGTATTTTGAAACTAATTTCATATTTGGGCTTGGGGTGAATGTGTAAATGAAATTTTGCCTGAACCCCGAGTTTGGACCAAGCAGGCCCGGTATCGTGTTTTAACTTTCTTTAGAAAATTTAGGAAAACAATGATTTTTCACTAAAGTTAGTTCCTTTAGCATAAATTAATGACATTAAACTAATTATGATTATATTCAAGCGGGTTAGAGGAAAATTCGAAAGGAAAAGAGGTAATTGGGCAGTGAGTGGCCTGCGAATTTGAGGTAACTGCTTGGTTTAACCTTGGCTTGAGGGAGTAGGAATTCCACTTAAATGCTATGTGAATTTGCAAGTGTGTGGTGTATAGGTGCGGTGACGAGTATCTATGCACCACTGGATTATTGTTGAACATGGTCCCTTCCCGTTTCCAATTATTTGCTTCCGTGCTTAATTGTTTCATGAACATTGATGTTTATATGTCTATTTGGATTCGTTAACTTATTGTTAAGTATTGTTTCAAGTATGTTGGAAGTGTTGGCTGATCTCTTGGTTTTGTTATGTTACATAAGGATTGAGCTAGATGTCAGTGTTACGATATGTATATAATTTCTGATTGGTTTCATTGTGAAATGATAATTGATGAAGTTTATGAGTTTTACAGCTTCTGCTTACAATTGTTATTACAAAAATGTTGTGAAAGGCTTGGCCTGAATTGTGAAAGTTTTCATAAATAAACTTATATGATATGTCTAGTTGGAGCGGGTTGCAGGACGCAATAAAGAGTAATAAGGGTGGACATGTGGGATCGGGTTGCATGCCGCAACAGGAGAAATAAAGGTGATATATACATACATACACACACATATATATATATATATATATATACATACATACATACATATATATATATATATATATATATATATATATATATATGGAGGAGCAATAAGGGTGGACATGTGGGATCGGGTTGCATGGCGCAATAAGGACAAATAGGGGAGAATATTCATGTTTTACTGTTTATAAACTAAACCGCTGGAATATTCATTATTTTATTGTAATTATTTCATATTCTGCTATTACTATTATTTAAACTGAAACTTGTTCTGTTTACAATTGTTGAGACATAAATATTGTGAAAGGATATGACTTAAATTGTGAAAAATTCTTTTTATAAATAAAGTTATGTGATTGTCTAGTGGGAGCGGTTGCACGCCGCAACAAGGAGTAATGAGGGCGGACATGTGGGATTGGGTTGCACGCTGCAACATGAGCAATAAGGGTTGACAGGTGGGAGCGGGTTGCGCGCCCCAACAAGGAGCGATAAGAGAGAATATTTATATTTTATTGATTTTCAAAAATAAGGATTTTGGAAAAACTTCGATTTTATTAAAAAGATTTTCATACTCTGATTTTACGATAATTTAAATTGAAACTTGGATATTTTGAGGAGTTTGATTATATCTGAAAAGAGTTATCCTAGTTGTTTTATTTACTGTTGCAAGTCATTGGTTATTTAGTTTATTATTATTATTTTTGTTTTGCTTTATTGTATATTTTTCATAGGTTATATTGTTAATGCCCCAACGTAGCCTCGTCACTACTTCATAGAGGTTAGGCTCGGCACTTACTCGGTACATGGGGTCGGTCGTACTGATACTACACTATGCACTCTTTTGTGAAAATCCAGGTACCAGCCAGAGTTAGGAAATTTTAGTAGCTGATATCATCATTTGGAGAGAAGAGGTAGATCTGCTGGCGTTCGCAGACACTTGGAGTCTTCTCTACACTATTTATTTGTTGTTTTATTTCATTTGAAACAGACATATATACTTCTTTCAGCCCATTATTTGTAGTATTATTAGTAGTTCGTGAATTCGAAAGCATTAGATTTATTTGTTTTTATTTTTAAGATTTTCTATTGTGTCAAGTAATCTTTTAAAGGAAATGGTTAGTAAATTTCTAACATGGGCTTGCCTAGAAAGTATTGTGTTAGGTGCCATCACGATCCTGTGGGTTGAAAATTTGGGTCGTGACAAGTTGGTATCAGAGCACTAGGTCGCATAGGTCTGACAATTCAATAACAAGCTTGATAGAGTCTGAAGGATCGGTGCGGAGATGTCTGTACTTATGTCTCAGAGGCTATAAAGTTAGGAACAAACTCATTTTAATTTGTACTTTGTTGTGCGATTCTTCATTCCTCAGAAAAATACTGATTGAACTCTTCTATTCTCTCGCACATGGGGAGAACACGTGCTTCCTCTTCCGCTAACAACAATTTGATCTTCCAGCAGCAGCAGCTCCTATTAGGGGCAAAGGCCGAGGCCACGTCAGGGGCCGAGGCAAGGGTACGACTCAGCACATTTCTCGGGCAGCAGCCCCAGCTGTGAAGCCTAAGAAAGAGATTGATGAGGGGGCTCCAGCTTAGACCGTTCCAGCGGGACCAGTTGAGGTCCCAGAGGGGTTCATTGCTACCCTGGTAGTTCAGGATGCTTTAGTTTGATTAGTGGTCCTTATGGAGAGTGTAGCCCAGACTGATGCACTCCCAGTTGCAGCAGTCGTATCTTAGGCTGGAGGAGGGGTCCAGACTCCTGCTACCTACACTCCTGATCAGACTACACTTCAGTTCCAGACCCAGCAGCCAACCCAATTGCAGTAGTTCGGACATTTGTGGCAGCCCCGATTACTGATGGGCAACTATGACTTTCGATGCTTTGTGGAGACTGGACACGTTCGTCAAGCTAATTCCACTCCATTTGAATGGTACATCTTTCGAATACCCACAGGATTTTCTTGACCGCTGCTATGAAGTAATGCAGATCATGGGGATAAGTTGAAAGCAACGGGGTTGGTTTACATGAGATTTGAAGTTTAACATTATTGATTATCAGACATTGTGACCTGTGACTTCGTGCCAAGTGGGGAAGTCCATTGTCGAGGAATTAATTGCGGAATCGTGTGTTATATCGGTCTTGGCCCAGAATGTATAAGGTATGAGATTTTGCAAGAGATAAAACTGGGACTTGCGGTATGCTTCTTCCCTAATAACCCTATACCTCACTACCAAAGGATATATATAAACAACTTTAAATCTACGGAAGGTCTAGTTAGTGTGGAAGTCACGATTGTGGATTTTGGGGTGATTCAGAGGGAGTGCAGTGGTTTCTAGACTATAGGGTTTGTGCCAAGATTTATCTGCATAGAGCTCTACTTTTTTGATCATTGTGCACCAATAGGGATGAGAGTTACCCCAAAGAATAATGAAGATTATATGAATAAATGGGGTAGCTCAGCAGTGTTGAGACAACATAGTAAAATAATAAATCGGCCGTCGGTGTTTGTGGCATGCCTACGAAGAGGAATACCAGCCATTGCAACATCAACTATTTAGATCAGTTCTCCCAAATCCTATTGATTAAATTTGTTTCTCAGACTCATTAAAGGATTCAATTATAATCATAAAATTTTGTACAACGTAGGGCAGATTGATACTTTATTTTGGCTAGTGGTAGAAATTGTCCTAGAGTTGGAAGAGTCATATTTCATCAGAGCACTCAGGCTACGTGCCCCATTACAGTTACAACTCAACATACATGTCCAGTTGGGCAAAGGGGTTAGAACGTCGAAGGTGAGCCTGTTGATATACTTTTTATGGTATGACTGAGGTCTCTATATCAGATAGTTTCATTACAATTAAATTTCTAGTTATCATAAAGTGGAAATTTCCTTAACTTGATTCGGTTATGAGTATCTAAGTGTCACGACCCAAATTTCCCTCTGTTGGGTATCATGATGGCACCTAGTCTTAAGGACTAGGTTAGCCTAATATTTAGGAATAACAACAATAATAAATAGAATCTAATACATTTCGGAAATAAATAATCCTTTACACATTTTATATTCCCAACACCCGGAATTACAAGTCATAAGCTTTTAAGAATTTACACTAAAACTACTAAAAATACCATTGCTCAAAAATAAGTGCAGCAGTGCAAACAAAAATATAAGAAGGTGACTCCGAAACCGCGAACACTGAAGCGGTTTTACCTTTACTCTCCACAACAACAATTGTGCTACTATCAATCAATCAGCCGGCTATGCGAAAACCTGCAATCTGCACAATAATATGAAGAAGAGTAGTATGAGCACACCACAGTGGTGCCCAGTAAGTATCAAGACTAACCTCGGTGAAGTAATGACGAGGACTAGTCATGACACCCACTGGTCTAATAATAACTGAACAAGTATCAATACAGGAATCCGGCAAATAATGATATACACACAGGCTACGGAATATAGCTAACAAGATAGTTAATTCGATATGAAGGAAAAACAATAAGTATCAGCGGAAACCATGAAGTAACACGCGACTGAGTAGAACACGGACAACTCTAGCATGTAAATATACAACACGAGCATGTAATGACTCAACAACTTCAACCACTTCTACATCAAACTCATAGTCATCTCCACGAGGTTCCGAACCTCGGACAAATCATCATTTACGGGTCCCAGTATCCGAATCCTAACACTTTGCATCTTGCGCACTCATTCGAGTACTAACTGTACGGACGACTCACGTGCCAATTGGATCATTCCCACTCATACGGTAAGCACAACAAAAGTATATATACTTGACAATAACCAGAAGTCATGAATCCATTAGTAGTACTTAACTATGTGTATGCTTGTGCAGGTGTCCTAACATAAGTTCAACAACCAATAGACATAAGGAAAACAAAGGGGCAACACGTACATTTTCATCTCATAAATTTCCATACGAATAAACTCACACGGTAAGTGTTCCAGTACACAATATCAATAATAAGAAATGCCCCCAAGCCAGCAAAAGTATCACAACAATCCCTGACATACCCCACCTTTTCACACCTCATGTGCAATATTACAGTATATGCCCGCCTTGTTTCGCCACATGTGCATAAACATGTTCCCACCTTGTCATGCCACAAGCGCAACACTCAATCTCGTATCCCTCCTTATCACGCCTCATGTGCAATATCAATAGTAAACACGGCACTGAGGAAACCTCATGCAAATCCTCGTATCCACAACTGCACGGCAGAAACCACGTGCATCACCACAACAAGTACAAAAACAACAGTGGCAACAATTCAAGGTACACGGGTGAACACAAGAAATCAAAGCAAATCCGATAAATCCATATAAGGAAAGTCAAGAAGGTATAGAATATCTAAATTTCCTTAATGGTTGAGCAGTTACGAGAATATTCAATAATTTCCACTTAAGGACAAGCAACAAAGAATAATCATAATTTCATTTAAGACCAAAATAATTGTAGGTTGAGATGAAATAAATTGCAAATTTGAGATACGCAGTTAAGAAGATATAGCATGACAGTAAATGGAATAAAACCTCCAGATAAGTCAATTAGGAGTCAAGTAGGCAATAGGAGTAAATCCAAAAGTAATAACTTCCATATTTATGCAAATAAAGATAACACTAGAAATTAGGAAATTCAATCATGCTGAGGACAATTCATACTCGGCGAATATAAGGATCTAATATTCCGAAAGGGTCAACTTTCTACAAATAAGTATGAGCATGCGCTCGTCACCTCGCGTACACGGACTACAATCAACATAGAAGGCTCAAATCCTAAGAGGTAGATCCCTCACACAAGTTTAGGCAAGATACTTACCTCAACCGCTCAAAACAAACTTGAAATCACGTTCTTGCCACGGGTATCCGATTCCCAATTGCCCAAATCTACTAAAATCAATAGCGTTGTGTAAATAATACTACAAGCGACTAGTTTAACAAACAAATTCAAAGCTAAACCGCGAAATTAGGAAAATTCCCCAAAAAGGTTCCCCGGGCCCACGTCTCAGAATGGGGAAAAATTATATTTTCCGGACACCACTTGGCTCATAAGTCTAAACATATGAAAATGTCTCAAATCAGAGGTCAAAACCCCAATCAAAACTCAATAATTCAGTCTATGAAGTTTATCCCATTATCTTCCCTAAAATTTTGAAATTAAAGGTTGGATTTAAGATTGGAAACATGGATTTAGGTCTATATTGGATAGAAATTACTTACCCAAATTGCCCAGGTGCAAAAGCCTCAAAAAATCGCCTGTCTCGAGCTCCCCAATTCGAAAATGGTTAAAATAAAATAAACCCTCGGTTCCTGCCCTTTTCTGCCCAGTAATTCTGCACCTGCGCCCCAAGGATCGCACCTGCAGAACTATCATCGCAGGTGCGAAAACCCACTAAAATGTATGGGGTCGCACCTGCGGAAAACTAACCGCACCTGCGAGGATTGGGGGTTTGGGCTAATTCCTCACCTGCGAACTCTTCGCCACACCTGCGGAAGGTCCATTGCAAGTGCGAGACACCTGAACCAACAATGGTTCAGCTGTCTCCCATGTTCTAAAAACACCCGTTAAGCATCCTAAATGTACACGAGGCCCCCCGGGACCCCGTCCAACCATGCACAAAAGTCATATAACCTAACACAGACTCGCTCAAGGTTTCTAACCACATAACACAACACTAACACGATGAACTAAACTAAAAATCCATGAAAATTCTTCAAACTTCTATAAACATAAGTTTTACATTTAAGGTCCGAATCACGTAAAACTTAGACGAACTTGTACCGGGGTTCGGAATCGTAGTACGCGCTAGATACCATAGGTTTTGCCTCAAATTTCATTTTCAAAAACCTTTATATTTTTCAAAAAACAATTTTCTTTAAAACTTCATCGCACGGACTTGGGACCTCGGAATTCGATTCCGAGCATACGCCCAAGTCCCATATTTCTCTACGGACCCTTCGGGACCGTCAATTCACGGGTTGAGGACCGTCAATTCACGGGTCGAAGACCGTCAATTAACTGGTTGGGGTCTGTTTACCAAAAACGTTGACTGAAGTCAACTTTATTCAAATTTCCAAAACAAAATTTTCATTTTTATCAGTTTTTCACATAAAGGCTTCCCGGCTACATGGTCGGGATGCGCACGCAAATCGAGGTGAAATAGAAGGAGGTTTTCACAACCTCGAAGCACAGAATTAGATAGAATATATGGGATGACCCTTCTGGGTAATCACAAACTCCCCCTCTTAAACAAACGTTCGTCCTCGAACGTGGTAAGATTCACTTGGAACTCATCAAATCATTGATTTCGCATTTCCAACACATACTCGCGAGTGATCCCACATGACACCATCACAACTGCCATATAGCCTTCTCATCATCTTCGATAAGCCTTATACCTCAATTTCTCACCTTCTACTCATTTCCAAAATACTCGATTCTAAATCCACATCCGACATTAGCCCCAACAAGCTTCATTAACTCATGACTATACCCATAAGGCACGACCACACAATATGACACATCACACATAGGCTCATAATAACCCTTGGGTCACAATGGCTGCCCGAAATCAACTCAGCATTGGCAATTAGCCTCATATCCGATAGAACTACATTCCCAACCTCCATCACACTATTACTAAAGCAAGTAACGCGAAGACTTCATAACCTTGACACCTAAATCACCAAGCCACAACTAACACCACCAGGCACACACCCCGCAAGATAAAACTCAAGGAGCACAAAACAAAAAAAATGAATGAATATGAAAGAAGAAGCATATAGGGAAACTATCAATCAAGCCCGACATGCACAATTTTCTATCAATGTTACTTACACAACAACATAGAAAGGAAGGAACTAAAGCACATGAACAAATCACAAGGATACTGTCACGACCCTAAATCCCACCTTCGGGCCATGATGGCGTCTAATGTTGAACCCGCTAGACAAGCCAACATGTACAGTTAAACTAACGTGATAACACCGAATTAATAAAATAAGCTAAAAACAGTTCACAATTTAACAACGGAAATAGATAAATTTTCAAAGCTAAGTAAGGACAACATAATACAAAGTCGTAATAATTTCCCAAAACCTAGAGTCACAAACTCACGAACTATCTATAGGAGCGATAAATACAAAGTCTGAAAGGAAAGACAAGAAATAAATAAAAAACTAGGAATAGGAGAGACGCCAAGGCCCACGAATGCCAGCGGGTATACCTTGAAGCCTCTAGGGTGAACTGAAGGACACTCGCACTAGTGATGTCCACTGGATCCGGCTGTGTAATCTGCACAACATAAAGAAGTGCAGGTGTAGCATCAGTACAGCTGACCCCATGTACTGCGTAAGTGCCGAGCCTAACCTCGGCGAAGTAGTGACGAGGCTAGGACACGACAACAAAATGTACATGTGCAGTTCAATAGTATAGTAGAAAACTAAACAAGAATATAATTATGGGGAAGAACATGCTGGGGGTAAGAGATAGGAAAAATTGAAATGACGAAAATGAAAACAACAGCCTAAAATATCTGAAAATAATAACGGGAATTGACAACGCAAATTAAACATTGAAAAGATACGGTATGGCATATCCCCTCGTGCATAACAATATAAAACATGGCACGGAATGTCCCCTCGTGCATAACAATATAAAATATGGCACGGAATGTCCCCTCGTGCATAAAATAACATAAACATGACACGAAATGTCCCCTCGTGCGTAACAATATAAAACATGGCATGGAATGTCCCCTCGTTCATAACAATGTAAAATATGGCACGAAATGTCCCCTCGTGCATAAATAACATAAACATGGCAAAGAATGTCCCCTCGTGCGTAAAAATAAAAAATATGGCACAGAATGTCCCCTCATGCATAAATAACATAAACATGGCATGGAATGTCCCCTCGTGCGTACCAATATAAAACATGGCACGGAAAGTCCCCTCGTGCATAAAAAATATGGCACGAAATGTTCCCTCATGCATAAATAACAAAAACATGGCACAGAATGTCCCCTCGTGCGTAACAATACAAAATATGGCATGAATGTCCCCTCGTTCATAACAATGTCAAATATGGCACGAAATGTCCCCTCGTGCATAAATAACATAAACATGAATGTCCCCTCGTGCGTAAAAATAAAAAATATGGCACAGAATGTCCCCTCATGCATAAATAACATAAACATGGCACGGAATGTCCCCTCGTGCGTAACAATACAAAATATAGCACAGAATGTCCTCTCGTGCATAAAAAATATGGCACGGAATGTCCCCTCATGCATATATAACATAAACATGGCACAGAATGTCCCCTCGTCCGTAACAATATAAAATATGGCACGGAATGTCCCCTCGTGCATAACAATATAAAATATGGCACGAAATGTCCCCTCGTGCATAACAATATAAAATATGGCACGACATCACCCTTCGTGCTTTTACACTCTTCCTCGCCAAAATAATGACAATATCAATGGCAAGGAATACAACATAGTGGAAATACAATTCAAAATCACCCGGCAAGGGGAAAGTATCAGTCAATATCGTAATGATTGCCCGGCAAGGGTCTCAGCTATAACCAAGCATTTCAAATATATCCTTTACAATTGGGTTCTCAATCGAACCAATACATCATGAGTTCATCAGCAAGAGTTTTCAACATTAATCAACTTCCAAGTAGAGACAATTGCATATTATAACGAACAGGGAGGTAATAATAAGGTTTTTATCAAAAATAGACTCACGGGAATGCTTGACACACAAGGCATAGGTACTCGTCACCTCACCTATGCATTGAACAAGGTAAACACTTAAAACATAGCATAAAATACCTATTCCCTTACCAAAGTTTGACAAGACACATACCTCGGGTGCAAAAATAGCAATCAAGCCTCTAACACCGCCTTTCCTTTTGAATTCAACTCCGAAACAAAAATATCTAGACATAATTAACTTAGTAACATAAATAATGACTCATTAATACAATCCCATAGCCTAAATATACAATTCCTGCCATTCTTCCAAAAATACCAAAATCCTACCCCGGGCCCGCTTGGTCCAAACACGAGGCTCGGACCAAAACCCGATCACCCATACCCCCACGAGTTCAAATATAT
The DNA here is from genome assembly GCA_005239525.1 of Nicotiana knightiana. Taxonomy (NCBI): domain Eukaryota; kingdom Viridiplantae; phylum Streptophyta; class Magnoliopsida; order Solanales; family Solanaceae; genus Nicotiana; species Nicotiana knightiana. Next base: position 22,126 of record ML376272.1, on the reverse strand, counting down.
GATTTATTTTGAAATACGACACCAAATTGAGGTTGAATGGCCCAAAATCACATGAACCCTAACTCTACCCAAAACCCCTAATTTCTACTTTGTTTTCATGATTTTAGGCCTAGATTCTAGTAATAGATGATGAAACTAGAAGGAAAATGGAATTAGAATTGATTACCTATGAGGATATGGTGATGGAGCTCTTCAGAAATGGCCAAAGGAGGTGTGGAGAAGAAGAAGATGGTGGAAGGAGGTGAAATCCCGTAATGAAGTATGTTTTTGGCTTTAAAAAATAACTGGGCGATTTTCTTCATTGCGTTCGCGGGCCCAAGAACGCGTTCGCAGAGGCTTAACTTACCAGACCTGTGCGTTCGCGGTTGAGGGGCCGTTCGCACAGGGTTATTAATACCCAGCCCCCAGGTCTCCCCCTAAGCCTATGCGTTCGCCCCAAGCCCCCCGCGTTCGCACATAGTAACCCCAAATACCCCATACGCGTTCGCACCTAGCATGGTGCGTTCGCACTGCTTGCCTAAAACACCATCCGCGTTCGCGTCCTAAGTGGTGCGTTGGCAAAAAATCTTTTACCCAAATCCCTCAGACACCACATTTACTCTATGCGTTCGCACCCCCTTGAGTGCGTTCGCATAGAGTTAAGTATCTGGACACCAGAAAATTAACAAAGCACCAGATTTTTGATGCTTTACACACCCTGTTAGCTACCCGAATCTCACCCGAGCCCTCGGGTCTCAAAACCAAAAACACAGACGACTCCCAAATCATCCTACGGACTTATTCAAGCATTTAAATCACCAAAATATCATCAAAAACAAGGAATTAAACCTCAAATATCCTAGAATTTTCTCAAAACTTCATAAGGCTTAATTATTCCGATTTTGATCCGAAACTCGTCATTTCAAGTCCGTTTTACACCAAATTTTATAGATAACTCACATAACATATACTCAACCTATTTCGGGCTCCGGAACCATAATATGGGTCCGGTTATGCAGTTTTCACATTAATTATCATTATCAAAAGTCTTTATTATTTTCAGAAAATAATTTTCTTTCAAAATTCATTTATCGGGCTTGGAACCTCGGAATTCCATTATGGGCATACGCCCAAGTCGCATATATTCTATGGACCCTCCGAAACCGTCAAATCACGGTTCCGGGTCCGTTTACCAAAAATATTAACCAAAGTCAACATTAATCAATTAATCATTATGAAATCAACTTTTCATCAAGTTTTCACATAAAAGCTTCACGGCTACATGACCGGGATACGCACGCATATCAAGATGACATTAATGGAGGCTTTCGGGGCCTCGGAACACAGTTTCTGCTAAATTACACAAGATGACCTTTTGGGTCATCACATATACCGTCCTGATAAAATTTCCACTGTTGTACTCAGCCCGGTCCAAACATATCGGATCACAAAATATCACGAGGACCTCGCCCTCAACTCCGAATCACATACTAAAACTATATCATACCAATTGAAATTCCTCCACTAATTCATCTCAGCTGATAAAATTATAATGCTAGTTTATCTCACATCTCGATGGAGTATCAACTCACAACTCGTAAACAAAATACTCAGGAATCACATCAAACCTACCATACTAGACAATAGGAATTTACTACCGGTCTCATATCTCTCAATACTGAATAGAGACAACATATATACATGGGGTACTACTCACAGAATTTCCCAACAGGATCAAACAAAAAAGTAGAGTGCAAAGCATGAAACTCACTCATAAACAAAACAACAGTGAGGGAACTCGTCCCGACTAGCAGAGCTATGATAAAATAAAAATGGTGCCCCTATGTAACAAAAATAAACATACATGTACTATAACATCTGGAACAACGCCCTCCAGCATACTATACAAAACACACCAACGGGTCGGGACTCCCCCTTTTGGGCACCCTCTACTAGTTTGAATGCCCTGTTCTAACACATTTGCCCGGAGCCTGGGACAATCTCTCATCTGGTGGATGATATCTCCACACTCAAAACAACCTCTCAGCTGACGTAGCTGCGAAAACTGCGCGGCCAGAGTACTCTATGACCCATGAGTACCTGAAAATCCATGCGAAGCCAGCAATCCAAACTGAACTGGCTGACCCATAAAACCTTTACCGTGTCGTACCCTGCCTCCATAATAAGGACCAGTAAATTTCTCTGGCTCACGAGGCCTCCTCACCTATTTGCTCTCTCCCTCCTGACCTCGTCTGACATCTCTTTCATAGTCCCGCCTATAGTCTCTCTCACAATCTAGCATACCCTCAACTCTGTGAGCAATCCCTACCACCAGCTGAAATGAAGTATCTGACTCTAACTCCCGAGTCATCCTAAACTGAATATCACCCCTGAGGCCCTCAATGAATCTGCAAACATGCTCTATAACTGTAGAAAAAAAAGTAGGTGCAGGACTGGCCAAATCACTGAACCTAACGGCATACTTTGATACTGAAATAGTGCCCTGGCACAGCCACTCAAACTCCACGCGCCATGCATCTCGGAGGGACTGAGGTACAAACTCACTCAAGAACATCTCTGAAAACTGATCCCATGTAAGTGAAGCTGAATTGGACGGGTTACCAAACTCATATTCCCGCCACCACTGATAAGTCGCTCCCATGAGTTGGAACGTAACGAAATCAACCCCGCTCGTCTCCACAACACCCATAGTATGAAGAATGCGGTGACACTTTTCCAGGAAACCTTGGGCATCATCTGTCGCTAATCCAGTAAAGGTAGGAGGGTGGTACTTCTTGTACCTCTCGAGTCTAAGTTGTTTCTCCTCAGATGCTGCTGTCCTAACAACGGGAAGAGCTGGGATCCCAGGCTGTAAACACAGGCGCCTCCGGTCCCCCAATTGGAACTGTCAGCATCTCCTCAACAGCTGCTCTGGCAGGTGCTCTAGCTATGGCACGTGCCCCTCTTCGGCCTCTGCCTCTACCCCTGCCCTTGTCGGCATCTGCTCCGGGGGTAACCTCCTCAGAATCTGCAGCTCGCGTCCTCACCATCTGTGAGAGAATGGAATGATAAATTTCAAAATTCAAGAGAAATGAACCTGCACGATAGGAAAAAAGGAAGTGAAGTTATCCTAATAGTCTCGTAGCCTCTCGAAGATAAGTACAGACGTCTATGTTCCGATCCGCAAGACTCTACTAAACTCGCTCATGACTCCTAGCACCTACGAACCTTGATCTCTGATACCAACTTGTCACAACCCAAATTTCACTCTGTTGGGTATCGTGATGTCATCTAGTCTTAAGGACTAGTTAAGCCTGATATTCAGGAACAACAACAATAATAAATAGAATCTAATACTCTTCTGAAATAAATAATTCTTTACACATTTATATTCCCAAAACCCGGAAGTACAAGTCATAAGCTTTATGAATTTACATTAAAAATCCTAAAAATACCACTGTTCAGAAATAAGTGCAACAGTGCAAACAATAATATAAGATGAGGACTCCGAAACCGCAAACGCTGAAGCGGTTTAACCTTGAGCCTCCACAACAGCAACCGCGCTACTATCAATCAATCGGCTGACTATGCGAAAACCTGGAATCTGCACAAAAATGTACAGAAGAGTAGTATGAGCACACCACAGCGGTGCCCAATAAGTATCAAGACTAACCTCGGTGAAGTAGTGACGAGGACTAGTCATGACACCCACTGGGTTAATAAAAACTTAACAAGTATCAATATAGGAATCAGGGAAATAATGATATATAAATAAAGTCTACGCAATATAGCTAACAAGAAACTAAATTTGATAAAGAAGGAAAAACAATTAGTATCAGCGGAAACCATGAAGTAAAACAACGACTGAGTAGAACACGGACAACTCCGACATGTAAATATACAACACGAGCATGTAATGACTCAAAAACTTCAACCACTTCTACATCAAACTCATAGTAATCTCCACGAGGTTCCAAACCTCGGACAAACCATCATTTACGGGTCCCAATATCCGAACCTTAACACTTGGCATCTTGCGCCCTCATTCGAGTTCTAAATGCACGGACGACTCACGTGCCAATTGAATCATTCCCACCCATATGGTAAGCACAACAAGAGTATCTATACTTGAAAACAACAAGGAGTCTTGAATCCATTAGTAGTACTTAACTACGTGTATGCTTGTGCAGATGTCCAAACATGAGTTCAACAACCAATAGACATAAGGAAAACAAAAGGGAAACACATACATTTTCATCTCAGAAATTTCCACACGAATAAACTCACACAGTAAGTGTTCTAGTACACAATATCAAAAACAAGTAATGCCCCCAGGCCAACACAAGTATCACAACAATCCCTGGCATAGCCCACCTTGTCACACCACGTGTGCAATATTACAGTATATGCCCGCCTTGTTTCGCCACACGTGCATAAACATGTTCCCACATTGTCACGCCATATGCGCAACACTCAATCTCGTCTCCCACCTTATCATGCCGCATGTTCAATATCAATAGTAAACATGACACATCATAAACCTCGTGCAAATACCCATATCAACAACCGCACGGCACAAACCTCGTGCATCACCACAACAAGTACAACAACAATGGCAACAGTTCAAGATACAGTTAATACATCAACTCAAGAGCCTTCGACCACAAGATAGGCAAAACTAGTTCACGAGAAATAAATACAATAAGGAGAGCTAGGTATATTACAAATCACTCAATAAGGAAGTAGAATACCGTGTAACTGCCGCACCTAATTACACGGGTGAACAGAAAAAATCAATGCAAATCCGATAACCCCATATAAGGCAAGTCAAGAAGGTATATAATATCTAAACTTCCTTTAAGGTTGTGGAGTTAGGATAATATTCAACAATTTCCACTTAAGGACAAGCAGTAGAGAATAATCATAACTTCATTTAAGACCAAAACAATTATAGGTTGAGATGAAATTAATTGCAAATTTGAGATACGCAGTTAAGAAGATATACCGTGACAGTAAAGGGAATAAAAACTTCGGATAAGTCAATTAGGAGTTAAGTAGGAAATAGGAGTAAATCCAAAAGTAAGAACTTCCATATTTAAGCAATTAAATATGACACTAGAAATTAGGAAATTCAATCATGCTAAGGACAATTCATACTCGGCGAAGATAAAGATCTAATATTTCGAAAGGGTAAACTTTCCACAAATAAGTCCGAGCATGCGCTCATCACCTCGCGTACACGGACCTCAATCAACATAGAAGGCTCAAATCCTAAGGGGTAATTCCCCCACACAAGGTTACGCAACATACTTACCTTAACTGCTGAAAACAAATTTGAAATCACGTTGTTGCCACGGGTATCCGACTCCCAATGGCCCAAGTCTACTCAAATCAATAGCATCATGCAAATAATAGTACAAGCAACTATTTTAACAAATAAATTCGAAGCAAAAACGCAAAATTAGGAAAATTGCCAAAAAACGTTCCCCAGGCCCACGTCTCGGAATCGGGTAAAAATTATATTTTCTTGACACCCATTCACTCACAAGTCTAGGCATATGAAAATCTCTCAAATCGAAGGTCAAAAACCCAATCAAAACTCAATAACTCGGTCAATGAAGTTTATCCCATTTTTTACCAAAACGTTTTGAAATTAAAGGTTGGATTTAAGATTGAAAACATGGAAATTGGTCTATAATTGATAGAAATCACTTACCCAAATTGCCCAGGTGCAAAATCCTCAAGAAATTTCCTCTCTCGAGCTCCCCAATTCGAAAATGGTGAAAATAACATAAACCCTTGGTTCTGCCCAGTAATTCCGCACATGCGCCCCTGGAACCGCACCTTCGGTCCCGCACCTATGGTCTCGCACCTGCGGAATTGTCATCGCAGGTGCGAAAACCCACTAAAAAGTAGAGGATTGGGGGTTTGGGCTAATTTCGCACATGCGAACTCCTCGCCGCACTTGCGTGTTTTCACCTGCGGAAGGTCCATTCAAGGTGCGAGACACCTGAACCAGCAATGGTTCAGCTGTTTCCAAATTTCTAAAAACACCCAATGAGGATCGTAAACGTAACACGGACTCGCTCGAGGTTTCAAACCACATAAAATAACACTAACACGATGAATTAAACAAAAAATCCATGAAAATTCTTCAAACTTCTATAAACATCAAGTTTTGCATTTAAGGTCCGAACCATGTAAAACTAAATACGTTTCTTACAAAATTTCACAGATAATACATATAAATCATGAATCTGTACCAGGCTTCGGAATCATAATATGGGCCCGATATCACAGGTTTCGCCTCAAATTTCATTTTCAAAAACCTTTATATTTTTCAGGAAACAATTTTCTTCAAAAATATATTTCTCAGACATGGGACCTCGGAATTTGATTCCGAGCATACTCCCAAGTCCCATATTTTTCTACGGACCCTCCGGGACCATCAAATCACGAGTTGGGGTCCGTTTACCAAAAATGTTGATTGAAGTCAACTTTATTCAAATTTCCAATACAAAATTTTCATTTTTATCAGTGTTTCACATAAAGGCTTCCCGGCTACACGCCCGGGCTGCACATGCAAATCGAGGTGAGATAGAAGGATGTTTTCACGACCTGGGAAAATAGAATTAGATAGAATAAACAGGATGACCCTTTTGGGTCATCACAATCTCCCCCTCTTAAACAAACGTTCGTCCTCGAACGTGCTAATATTCCCTTGGAATTCATACCTCAATTTCTCACCTTCTACTTATTTCCAAAATACCCGATTCTAAATCCATATCCGACATTAGCCCCAACCAGCTGCATTAACTCATGACAATACCAATAAGGCATGACCACACAATATGGCACAACACACATAGGCTCATAATAACCCTTAGGTCTCAATGGATGCCTAAAATCTACTCAGCATTGGCAATTAGCCTCATATCCGATCGAACTACATTCCCAGCCTCCATCACACTGATAATAAACCAAGAAACAAGAAGATTTCATAACCTTAACACCAAAATCACCAAGCCAAAACTAACACCACTAGGCACAAACCCCGCAAGATAAAACTCAAGGAGCACAAAACGAAAAAAATGAATGAATATGAAAGAAAAAGCACATAGGGAAACAATAAAACAAGCCCAACATGCACAACTCTCTATCAATGTTACTTACACAACAACATAGCAAGGAATGAACCAAGGCACATGAACAACTCACAAGGACACCGTCCAGATAAAATTTCCACTGTTGTACTAAGCCCGGTCCAAACATATCAGATCACAAAATATCACGAGGACCTCGCCGTCAACTCCGAATCACATACTGAAACTATATCATACCAATTGAAATTCCTCCACTGATTCATCTCAGCTGATAGAATCATAATGCTAGTTTATCTCACATCTTGATGGAGTATCAAATCAGAAGTCATAAACAAAATACTGAGGAATCACATCAAACCTACCATACTAGACAATAGGAATTTACTAACGGTCTCATATCTCCCAATACCGAATAAAGACAACCAATAGACATGGGCTACTACTCACAGAATTTCCCAATAGGATCAAACAAAAAAGTAGAGTGCAAAGCATGAAACTCACTCATAAACAAAACAACAGTGAGGGAACTCGTCCCGACCAGCAGAGCTATGATGAAATACAAATGGTGCCCCTATGTAAAGAAAATAAACATATATGTACTATAACATATGGCACAATGAGCTCCAACATACTATACAAAACACATCAATGGGTCGGGACTCCCCCTCTTGGGCGCCCTCTAGTAGTCTGAATGCCCTGTTGTAACACATCTGCCCGGAGCCTGGGACAATCTCTCATCTGGTGGCTGATATCTCCACACTCAAAACAACCTCTCAGCTGACGTGGCTGTGGAAACTGCGCGGCCAGAGTACTCTGCGACCCTTGAGTACCGGAAAATCCATGCGAAGCCAGCAATCCAAACTGAACTGGCTGACCCATAAAACCTCTACCGTGTCGTACCCTGCCTCCATAATAAGGACCAGTAAATTTCTCCGGCTCATGAGGCCTCCTCACCTCTTTTCTCTCTCTCTCCTGACCTCGTCTAACATCTCTATCATAGTCTCCCCTATCGTCTCTCTCACAATCAAGCATACTCTCAACTCTGTGAGTAATCCCTACCACCAGCTGAAATGAAATATCCGACTCTAACTCCCGAGTCATCCTAAACTGAATATCACCCCTGAGGCCCTTAATGAATCTAGGAACATGCTCTATAACTGTAGAAACCAAAGTAGGTGCATGCCTGGCCAAATCACTGAACCTAACGACATACTCTTATACTGAAATAGTGCCTTGGCACAGCCACTCAAACTCCGCGCGCCATGAATCTCGGAGGGACTGAGGTACAAACTCACTTAAGAACATCTCTGAAAACTGATCCCATATAAGTGAAGCTGACTCGGACGGGTTACCAAACTCATATTCCCGCCACCACTGATATGTCGCTCCCATGAGCTGGAACGTAATGAAAGCAACCCCGCTCGTCTCCACAATACCCATAGTATGAAGAATGCGGTGACACTTTTCCAGGAAACCTTGGGCATCATCTGCTGCTAATCTAGTAAAGGTAGGAGGGTGGTACTTCTTGTACCTCTCGAGTCTATGTTGTCCCTCCTCGGATGCTTCTGTCCTAACAACGGGAGGGGCTGGGATCCCAGGCTGTACTTCCATGAGACCCAGAACCTGACCAACCTAATCTCGCTGCTCCAGAGTATGGGCGACGGGAGTCTGAGCTCCTCCCCCTCCCTGTGAAGTAGCTGGTGCACACGGAATCAATCTCGCCTGAGTTAAGGTACCAATCACATCACGGAACAGTGCCAAGGTCTCCTAAAGTCAGGGTGTAAAAAGAGGCGCTTCCAGTCCCCTAGCTGGAACTGTCAGCATCCCCTCAACGGCTGCTCTAGCAGGTGCTCTAGTTGCGGCACGTGCCCCTCTTCGGCCTTTGCCTCTACCCCTGACGGCATTTTCTCCGCGGGTAACCTCCTCAGAATCTGCAGGTCGCATCCTCACGATCTGTGAGAGAATGGAATGACTAATTTCAAGCTTCAAGATCAATGAACCTGCACGATAGGAAAGAAGGAAGTGAAGTTATCCTAATAGTCTCGTAGCCTCTCGAAGATAAGTACAGACGTCTCTATTCCGATCCGCAAGACTCTACTAAACTCGCTTATGACTCCTAGCACCTACGAACCTAGAGCTCTGATACCAACTTGTCACAACCCAAATTTCCCTCTATTGGGTATCGTGATGGCATCTAGTCTTAAAGACTATGTACGCCTAATATTCAGGAACAACAAGTCTAAACATATGAAACTATCTCAAATCGGAGGTCAAAACCCCAATCAAAACTCAATAATTCGGTCTATGAAGTTTATCCCTTGTTCTACCCAAATTTTCAAAGTTAAAGGTTGGATTTAAGATTTGAAACATGGAAATTGGTCTATTCATGGATACAAATCACTTACCCAAATTGACCTGGTGCAAACGCCTTAAAAAATCGCCTCTCCCGAGCTCCCCAATTCGAAAATGGTGAAAATAACATAAACCCTCGGTTTTTCCCCTTTTCTGCCCAGCAATTCCGCACCTGCGGCCCTGGGACCGCACCTGCGGAACTATCATCGCAGATGCGAAAACCCACTAAAAAGTTTGGGGTCGCACCTGCAGTCAAATGGCCACACATGTAGCCCCGCACCTACGGAAAACTAACCGCACCTGCGAGGATTGGGGGTTTGGGCTAATTCCGCACCTGCGAACTCCTTGCCGCACCTGAGGAAGGTCCATCATAGGTGCGAGACACCAGAACCAGCAATGGTTCAACTATCTTCCATGTTCTAAAAACACCCGATGAGCATCCTAAATGTACCCGAGGCCCCCCAGGACCCCGTCCAACCACACACACAAGTCATATAACCTAACACGGTCTCACTCGAGGTTTCAAACCACATAAAACAACACTAACACGATGAATTAAACTAAAAATCCATGAAAATTCTTCAATTCTCTATAAACATTATATTTTGCATTTAAGGTACGAATCACATCAAACTAAGTCTGTTTCCTACCAAATTTCACAGATAACACATATAAATCATGTCGAACCACTACAGAGCTTCAGAATCATAATACGAGTCCGATATCACAGGTTTCGCCTAAAATTTCATTTTCAAAAATTCATTTCTCGAACTTGGGACCTCGAAATTCGATTCCGGGCATACGCCCAAGTCCCATATTTTTCTACGGACCCTCTGGGACCATCAAATCACGGATCCATGTCCGGGTCCGTATACCAAAAACATTGACTGAAGTCAACATTATTAAAATTTCCAGTACAAAAATTTCATTTTTATCAGTTTTTCATATAAAGGCTTCCCGGCTACATGCCCGGGTTGTGCATGCACATCGTGGTAAGATAGAAGGAGGTTTTCACGACCTCGAAACACAGAATTAGATAGAATATACGGGATAACCCTTTTGGTTCATCACACTAGGAAAGTTCACCTAATATGTTGCACTCATGGGTGAGCTTCGTAAACCTGGAATCTACTTATGTGAATACTTGTATTGGGAGATTCTATGGAGATAGCTATGTATATCATTACGTGTTGTAATTTTTTTAACAGGAAATATTTAAAAGAAGAAAATTTAATGTTTCGATTGGCACAATGTGCATATTACCTTTGATTCATAACTGAGGGTGAGACCCTCACATTTAAATATGATTTAGTATGTTTAAATCAGACTACGAGCCGTGGTGGAAGTTATATCAGGACGAGGTCCTTGTGATGAAAATTCTTGTGCTTAAATTCTATCTTGTGAAATTAATATTTGTACTATAGTACTAATAAGATTCATGCATGTTAGTTTTATTTCAATTTTTTTATATTAAATTTATCTCTGCATAATTTCCCAAATCCGTGTTATAATTATTGATTTAACCCACAAGGTAGGTGCCCGCCGATGTGGCGTTAAATGAAACACGTTAACTTAGGTAGATAATTATGATTTCTCCATGAATCGCATCTCGTTGTCAGTATTGTGAAGGTTTGGAAGGAGATTATTTTTAACGTGAAGTTAGTTGATGATTCTGCAATTGATTTTGAGCAACTATTAAGATCATATTGAAAAAAAAGGGTGTTTCATTTAAATGGTCTGACGAGTGTGAGGCGAGCTTTCAAAATCTCAAGGCAGCTTTGACTTCAGCGTCAGTATTGGTGTTACCATCTGGTTCAGGATCTTTCACGGTATATTGGGTTACTTACCGTGTTGGGTTGGGAACCGTATTGATGCAAGAGGCAAGGGTGATAGCATAAGTGCTCGACAGTTAAAGATTCATGAGAAGAACTATCATTTCCATGACTTAGAGTTGGAAACCACTGTTCACTCATTGATGATTTGGAGGCACTATCTTTATGGCATGCCATGTGAGGTTTACACGGATCATTGTAGCCTCCGGTACTTCTTCAACAAAAAGGATATTAATTTGGGACAGAGGAGATGGTTAGAGTTATTGAAAGATTATAACGTCACTATATAGTACCATCCAAGAAAGGCCAATATGGTGGCTGATGCATTGAGTAGGAAAGCAATAAGTATGGGCAGCCTTGCATGTATTCCAGTTGGTGAGAGACAGTTAGCTTCAGATATTCAGACGTTGGATAATCAGTTCGTGAGGTTGGATATTTCGCCCAGCCATGTTCTAGCCTGTACAGTTGCTCGGTATTCCTTATTTGAGCGTATAAAAGATCGGGAGGATGATGACCCACACTTGATGGTCCTTAGGGATACAGTTCGGCACGGTGGCTCCAAGAAGGTTACAGTTGCAGGTGATGGTATTTTGAGGATGCAAGGTCGTATATGTGTTCCTAATGTTGATGGCCTTCATGAGTTGATTCTCGAAGAAGCTCACAGTTCTAAGTATTCTATTCACTCGGGTGCTGCCAAGATGTACCAAGACCTACGGCAGCACTATTGGTGGCGAAGGATGAAAAAGTATATTGTGAGTATTCGAGCGTACCATTCAGATACTAGAGGATATGCTCCACGCTTGTGTTATTGACTTTGGGGGTTCTTAGGATCAATTCTTACCGTTAGAAGATTTTCCTACAGTAATAGTTATCAGTCGAGTATTCAGATGGCTCCTATGAGGCATTATATGGTAGACAGTGTAGATCACCAGTTGGGTGGGTTGAGCCGGGGGAGGCTCGGTTATTGGGTACCGACTTAGTTCAAGAGGCCTTGGATAAGATCAAGGTTATACAGAATCAACTCCGTGCAGCTCAGTCTAGGCAAAAGATTTACGCCGATCGTAAGGTTCGGGATGTGGCATTCATGGTTGGAGAGAGAGTATTACTTCGGGTATCGCCCATGAAGGGTGTCATGAGATTTGGGAAGAAGGGAAAGTTGACCCTTAGGTATATCAGACCATTTGAGATTCTTGATAGAGTGGGGGAGGCACCTTATAAACTTGCGTTGCTTCTAGGGTTATCCTGAGTTCATCCGGTATTTCATGTATCTATGCCCTGGAAATATCATGGTGACCCATCCCACGTGTTATATTTTAGCTCTGTCCAATTGGACAACGATTTGACTTATGAGGAGGAGCCGGTAGCCATTCTAGACCGACTTGTTCGTCAGTTGAGATCAAATAGTTACCCTTTAGTTCTAGTGTAATGGAGGGGTCAGCCTGTTTGAGGCCGTGAGCAGCTCCGTTTCAGGTATTATGACTTGTAGGTGTGGTCGGAACTGAATTTCGGGGAGCTTAGAGTTAGTTTGGAAAGAAAATTCTCAATTAAGAAGCCTTAAGTTGGAAGAATCAACTGAGATTGGGATTTTGAGTAAACAACCTCCGAATCAGGATTTGAAGGTTCCTGCATGTTAGTATGTTGATTTCGGACTTGCGCGTATGTCCGAATTGCGTTTCGGATAACCCGTGAGTGTTTCGATGCATATTATGGAAGTCAGCATTTTAAAAGAAATTTCCTATGTTTGGCCTGAAGAGCATTTTAGTGATGTTGATGTCTATTTGGGATTCCGAGTCTGGGAAAAGCTTCGTATGGTGATTCTGGAGTTGGGAGCGCGATCGGAAGTTAATTGGGATGTCCGTAGGTCATTTTGGAGTCATTTGGCTATAGATTGAAACTTGAAGGTTTTTGAGAAATCCGAATGGAAGATAAAATTTTGATATCAGAGACGGAATGCGATTCTGGAAGTTGGAGAAGGTCTGTAATGTCGAACATGACTTGTGTGCATAATTTGAGGTCAATCGGGCGTGATTTGATAGGTTTCGGCATCGAATGTGGAAGTTTGAAAGTTCTAAGTTCATTAAGCTTGAATCGTGCTGCGGTTCGTGATTTCAGTGTTGATTGAGGTAATTTGAAGGCTCGTCTAAGTCCGTGTGAGGTTATGTGACTGAGTTGTGTGATATGACGGGGTACCGAGTGTAACGACCTGACCGATCGTTTTGAGATATAACTCATCTTTCAGCGGTTTGAAGTCATGAGCAGCTAAGGTATTATGACTTGTAGGTGTTGTCGGAATTGAAATTCGGAAAGTTTAGAGTTGATTTGGAAAGAAAACTCTCATTTTAGAAGCCTTAAGTTGGAAGAATCAACTAAGATTCGAATGTTGAGTAAACAACCTATGAAATAGGATTTGAAGGTTCCAGCAGGTTCGTGTGATGATTTCGGACTTGGGCGTATGTCCGGATCGGGTTTTGGATAACTCGGGAGCGTTTCAATGCATATTGTGGAAGTCAGCATTTTTGAAGAAATTTCCTAAAGTTGGCCTGAAGTGCATTTCTGTGATGTTGATGTCCGTTTGGAATTCTGAGTCTGGGAATAGCTTCGTGTGGTGATTCTGGAGTTGGGATAGCAATCAGACGTGAATTTGGATGTCCGTAGGTCATTTTGAAGTCATTTGGCTAAAGATAGAAATTTGAAGGTTTTTGAGAAATCCGATCGGAAATGGAAGTTTTGATATCGATGTCGGAATGTGATTCCGGGGGTTGGAGCAGGTCCGTAATGACGAATACGAATTCTATGCGAAATTTGGGGTTAATCGGATGTGATTTGATAGGTTTCAGCAACGAATGTAGAAGTTGGAAATTTCTCTGTTCATAGAGTTGGGATTTGGGTGCGATTCGTGCTTTCGATGTTTTTCAATGTGATTTGAGGGCTTGAGCAAGTCAGCATTATTTTTTGGAACAGGTTGGTATAATCGGACGGGGCCCCGGGGGCCTCGGGTGGGTTCCGGAAGATTAACAGATCAATATTTGAAGTTGAGAAAAAGCTAAAGTTGCTGGTGTCTGGTGCGACCGCACCTGCGAGGTTTTGGCGGCAGGTGCAGATAATGGGGGGCACGTGCCATTTTGGGCTGGAGTTGAAGAAGTTGAATGTGCGGGAGATTGGTCGCAACTGCGGGAGCGCAGGTGCGGAGGTAGGACCGTAGATGCGGAATCGAGGCTGGGCAGAATGTTTAAAACCGTGAATTGTTGGCCATTTCTTCATTTTTCTCTTGGTTTGGACGATCATAGGAGGCTTCAGAGAGAGGATTTCTTCATTAATTGTCAAGGTATGTAACTCCTTCATGTTTCTTAGTTAAATACAAGATTATATGCATGCATTAGACATGGAAATTGGTTGGACATTGGGAAATCTTAAGGAAACCTAGAATATGGTAATTTAGATTTTTAGCCACAAATTGAGCATGAATATTAGAGAAAAATGTATATTTGAGATAGTAACGGTATGGGTAGAATGTATCTTCGAGAAATTTTGAATTCCGGGCACGTGGGCCCGAGGGCATTTCGGTCATTTCACTAAGCGAGGTTGGTAAATTGTATAATTTGGAATTTGTAGCAAATATTAGAGTATATTATCATTGGGTTGTCGTTGTTTGGATAGTTTTGGGGCGTTGTGCATCCGTTTGGAGTCATCGGAAGGGTTTGGAGTTATTAATATAACGAAGATATAAAGTGTTAAACGTGAATAGAGTTGAAAATATTTATTCCTTATTTTAATAAATTTCCTACAATAATCATGCTTAGTGTAACACTTAAATATTGTAAATTGATCTTCAGTAAGTTTCTGATTTGACCTCTCATGACTACCTCTCTGAGGTTAGGCGCGTGACTACTGAGTACACGTTGTTTTTGTACTCATGCTACACTTGTTGTACATTTTATTGCATAGGTACTTTCATGGAAATGTGGAGGATTCGGAGACTTAGGCGACCTGCATCATCCAGAGGCGATCCACAAATGACAGAGTCTCCCTCGTTCTGTATTTATTTTCATTTTGAATTTCCTTGTCCAATTTTTATTTTGGACAGGCTTGGTAATGTTGTGTGGTAGTCGATACTGTGTTTATATATTGGAACTAGGCCTGACAGAGGAAATTTCAGGTATTGGAAGTAGATTATGGGCTTATTATATGGATAAAAGAAGAAATCTTCAAATTATATCAAGCTAATGTAATCAACTGGGTTGTGGTAGCACGAGCAGGTGCTGGAGGTGTTAAACAGTGATTTCTGATAAATCCAGAGCAGTTCTTAGCATGTTCGAGGATGAATGTTAAGAGGGGGGAAAATTAACGACCCACCGGTCGTTTAGAGATTTAGCGCGTCGTTTAGCGGTTTGAAGTCATGAGCAACGCCATTTCAGGTATTATGACTTGTAGGTGTGATCGAAATTGAATTTCGGAAAGTTTAGAGTTGATTTGCAAAGAAAACTCTCATTTTAGAAGCCTTAAGTTGGCAGAATCAACTAATATTGGATTTTTTTTAAACGACCTCCGAATCAGGATTTGAAGGTACCAGCAGGTACGTGTGGTGATTTCGGACTTGGGCGTATGTCCGTATTGGGTTTTGGATAACCCGGGAGCGTTTCGATGCATATTGTGGAAGTCAACATTTTTGAAGAAATTTACTAAGTTTGGCCTGAAGCGCATTTCAGTGATGTTGATGTGCGTTTGGGATTCCGAGTCTGTGAATAGCTTCGTGTGGTGATTCTGGAGTTTGGAGCGTGATCGGAAGTAAATTTGGTTGTCCGTAGGTCATTTTGAAGTCATTTGGCTAAAGATAGAAATTTTAAGGTTTTTGAGAAATCCGACTGGAAGTGGGAATTTTGATATCCAGGTTCAAATGTGATTCTGGAAGTTGGAACAGGTCTGTAGTATTAAATATGACTTGTGTGCAAAATTTCGGGTCAATCAGACGTGATTTGATACGTTTCGACATCGGATGTAGAAGTTGGAAATTTCTAAGTTCATAGAGTTGGGATTTTGGTGCTATTCGTGGTTTCGATGTTGTTTGATGTGATTTGAGGCCTCTAACAAGTATGCATTGTGTTTTGGAATAGGTTGGAATAATCTGATGGGGTCTCGAGGGCCTCGGGTCAGTTTCGGGAGGTTAACGAATCATTATTTGAAGTTGAGAAAAAGGTGAAGTTGCTGGTATCTGGTGCGACCGCACCTGGGAGGTTTTGGCCGCAGGTGCGGAGCCGCAAGGGTGGAAAATGGGGCGCATGTGTGATTTTGGGCTGGAGTTGAGGAAGCCGCAGGTGCGGTGTATTGGTCGCACCTGCGGGAGCGCATGTGCAGAGGTAGTACCGCATGTGCGGAATCGAGGCTGGGCAGAATGTTTAAAATCGTGAATTGTTGGCCATTTCTTCATTTTTCTCTTGGTTTGGACTATCTTGGGAAGCTTCAAAGAGAGGATTTCTTCATGCACTGTCAAGGTAAGTAACTTCTTCATGTTTCTAAGTTAAATACAAGATTATATGCATGGGTTAGACATTGAAATTGGTAGGAAATTGGGAAAGTTTAAGGAAACATAGAATTTGGTAAGTTGGATTTTTAGCCACGAATTGAGCATGAATATTAGAGAAACTTGTATATTTGAGATAGTAACGCTATGGGTAGAATGTTTCTTGGAGAAATTTTTTATTCCGGGCATGTGGGCCCGAGGGCATTTTGGTCATTTCACTAAGCGGGGCTGGGAAATTTTATAATTTGGAATTTGTTGCAAATATTAGAGTATATTTTCATTGGGTTATCGTTGTTTGGATAGTTTTGGGGCGTTGTGCGTCCTTTTGGAGTCATCGGAAGGGCTTGTCCCCCTAGGTGAATTAATTAAGTAAATGCTATTATCTTCTGGGACTACGTACGCACGAGGTGACGGGAGTCCGTGCGTAGCTACTATTATGCCATGTCCGGGTAGCCTAGGACCCACTACCATGCCTTATGTTTTGTGCCTGTAATCCGGCCTGTAATATTAAACTGCTAAGATAATAGAAATCATAATTGAATATCTAAAGAATAATAGAGTTCATTTTCTTTATCACTTAGAAAGAGAATTGATTCCTCTGTGAATAATTGTACACCTAGTAGGGTTATATTATGGAATATCATTAAACTTGGGAAATGAGTTTCAAAACAAAGATGTAAAAGCTATGTTTCATGTTTCTTTAATAAGAATTTTACCACTTTCCTGAGAAAACTGCTTTCTTGATAAAATACAGATTTATTATGTGGATATGTGTAACTTTGGGTGCCTGAGTCGCATGTATGATTCCTGAGCAGGATAACCCTGTATTTGTGTGTATTCATATGAGCACTTGAGTCGCACGTATGATTCGCAAGCAGGCTAACCTTATTATTTTTAACTGCGTCGCATGATCGATTCGCGAGCGGGGCAGATAGATGTATCTATGGTTCGATCCGTTTGACCCTTCGGCACTGCACAATTTATTATTATGGGTCCTCCCCGTTTGACCCTCGGCATTGCTTGTGCATGATATTTACTGCATAATTGTTATCATATTTCCTGATTACTTGCTTGAAATATTAAGTTGTCAATTGAAATGAAAGAAATTTAAAGTTATTAAAAAGATTTTGGAAGAAGTTGTTTCTTCCCGTCGATTAATTGCTATTTGATTAAATAACCCATGTTGATTAATTGTTATTAATATGACAAAGATATAAAGTGTTAAACGTGAAACGAAGTTGACAATATTTAATCCTGATTTTAATAAATTGGTTACGATAATCATGCGTAGTGTCACACTTAAATATTCTAAATTGACCTTTAATAAATGTCGAATTTGACCTCTCGTCACTACCTCTCCAAGGTTAGGCGGGCGACTTACTGAGCACACTTTGTTTTTGTACTCATGCTACACTTGCTGTGCATTTTACTGCACAGGTACTTTCATGGCAATGTGGAGGATTCGGAGGCTTAGGCGAGCTGCATCATCCGGCGATCCGTAGCTGACAAAGTCTCCCTCATTTTGTATTTATTTTCATTTTCAATTTCCTTGTCCAATTTATATTTCGGACAGGCTTGGTAATGATTTGTATAAATTCTTAGAAATTGCACATGTACTTGTGATACCGGGTTCTTGGATATGTGTTGGGATATATTTTGCTAAAGTGTAATATTTAAACTATTGTTGTACTTGGAAGACTTTATTTAGTTAACATGTAATAAAGTGAAAGAAAATGATAAACTGAAATTTATTTCGACTAATTAATAATTTGGCTTGCCTGACAATGATGTCCGGCGCCATCACGACCTTAGGGATTTTGGTTCGTTACACTGAGATCCTGGGGTGTGTTTCGGGGTGGTTCCGAGTTGTTTTCAAGTATTTTTGTGCTGCTGTCTTTCTGGTGTTTTGGGGGTTCAATCCTATCGCAGCGCTTGTGGTGCAATCGTGGGGAAGAAATTGGAGGGGCTGGTAATTTGGCTTGTACGATCGCACAAGGATGTATGCAATTGCACATAGGAGGATTTTGGGGGATGCTGCATTGGTCTATGCGATCACAGCTATTGTTGTGCGATCGCACATATGAAAAATGCAAGACTTCATGTTTTGGCTTGTGCGATCGAAGCCGTTACTACTCAATCGCACAGGGTGTTCTGGGCATCATACTTGCCATTTCTCTCATATATCTCTCATGGTTGGCAAAATTTTTGAGGATTTCAAAGGGTTATTTTCATCAAGCAACAACAGTTAAGTGATTCCTTCTCATTTCCAAGTTAATTCAAGGTTTATACATGGAATTAGAAATGAAAATTTTGGGAAAATTGAAAATTTTGAAGAAAACCTAAAAATTTGGCAATTTGGATTTTAGCCGCGAATTGATCATGAATATTTGAGTAAATTGTATATTTGAATAAAGCTATGGGTAGAATTTATCTTCGAGAAATTTTGGTTCCGGGCACGTGGGCCCGAGGGTATTTTTGTCATTTCACTAAGAGGGTTTGGAAACTTTTATAATTTGGAATTGTTGCAAATATTAGAGTATATTTTCATTGGTTTGTCATTGTTTGGATAGTTTCGGATCGTTGTGCAACGATTTGAGTCGTCGAAAGGGCTTGGGGGCCGGTGATGAAATTTCGGAGCGAGGTAAGTCTCCTTTCTAACTTTGTGAGGGGGAATTGTCCCCCTAGGTGAACTAATTAAGTATGTGTTACTATCTGTGGGGTCTACGTATGCACGAGTTTACGGGAGTCCGTGCGTAGCTACTATTATGCCATGTCCGGGTAGCCTAGGACCCACTAGCATGCCTTATGTGTTGTACCTGTGATCCTACTTGTATTACTTTACTGCTAATATAATCGAAATCGTAATTTGATACCTAAAGAAGAAAAGAATTCATTTTCTTAATCAGCTGGAAAGAGAATTATTTTCCTCTGTGGTTAATCGTATACATGATAAAGTGATAATATTGAACATTATTAGACTTCAAAAATAAATTTGGAAAAGTATTTAAACACTATTTTATGGTTTTTATAAGAGAAACTTGTCATTTACTTGAGTATTTGTTTTCCCGACGTATTCGGGGTGGCCTGTTGATTGTGCTTAACTGCATGTGACCGCTTCACAATTTACATTATGCGAGCGGAGTGTTATTTCCCCCACTCTCGTGGGAGCGGGCCTTACGCCATGGTGGATTGAAAGATACACTTTTGGTACTGGCCATTTGATCCTCGGCAGTGCATAGACATGAGTATTTTATTGAAAGATGCATTTTTGGTACGGGCTGTTCGATCCTCGACAATGCATAGACATGAGTATTTTATTGAGAGGTGCACTTTTGGTACGGGTCGTACGATCCTCGATATTGCACATAGATGATTATTATGAGGGCTCAGGACGGTTGTCCTTACCCCGTATGCACATGCTAAATTGTTAAATGTTTTTCATTGATTTTTAAAAGTGACAAGATATTTGGGGAAAACATAGAGGAAATTGTTTATTTAAAAATATTTGGGGAAAAATGAGGAAGTGGTAGCTGTTTGTTTATTTCCACTATTTACTTGGATTTCAGTGCCTTACATATATATATATATATTTCTACTTTACTACTTATACATGCCTACTGTGTTTACCATATGATGTTAATTAATTTCGTTGCCCTTAGTGAGTGTCTAACTCGACCTCTCGTCACTACCTCTTTGAGGTTAGGCGGGCGACTTACTGAGTACACGTTATTTTTGTACTCATGCTACACTTGTTGTGCATTTTATTGTACAGGTAATGTCATAGCAATGTGGAGGATTTAGAGACTTATGTGAGCTGCATCATTCGGAGGCGATCCGCGGCTGATAGAGTCTCTCTCGTACTGTATTTATTACATTATATTAAATTTCCTTGTCCCATTTGTATTTCGGATAGGCTTTGTGATGATTGTATAAATTCTTAGAAATATCTCATGTACTTGTGATTCCGGGTTCTGGGATGTGTTGGGATATATTTGTTAAAGTTTAGTATTCAAACTATTGTTTCAACTAACAGATTTTATTTGGTTAATGTGTAATAAAGTGAAAGGAGATATTTTTCATAAATGTTAAAATAGGAAAATTATTTCAATTAATTAATGATTGGCTTGCCTGACACTGATGGCCGGAGCCATCACGACCTTATGGATTTTGGGTCGTGACAGCGATAGCCTCTGGAGTTAAAGCTCCACGAACACGGTCCATCCCGTGCGAACGCGAAGGCCATTTGGGCCTGACCCTACGCGAAAGCGATGAAGGCCTACCCTGTCATATAAAAACAGTTTTAAAACTCGAGAAGAACCTATTTTTCACCAATTTTCAAACTACAAAGACCTAGAGTCGATTTTATTCACACAAATTCATCCTCAAAGTGTTGGTAAAAGATTCTAAACTCTTCCCTTTAAATTACCCAATGTTTTTCATCAGTTTTCAATCAAAAATCAAGAATTTTCATGGTAGAAATTGGAGGTTTAGGTAGAATTAGGGAATTTTGTAAAAATGGGATTTTAACGTCGAATTGGGGTCGGATTTTGAAACTATCTGTATATTAGGGCTCGGGGGTGAATGGGTAAACAAAATTTGGTCTGAATCCCGGAGTTTGGACGAAGCGGGCCCCGAGCCAGGTTTTAACTTTTTGATTAAAAAAAACTTAGGAGAACAATGGTTTTTCACTAAATTTAGTTCCTTTAGCATAAATTAGTTATATTAAATTAATTATGATTTGATTCGAGCGGGTTAGAGGTAAATTCAAAAGGAAAAGCGGTAATTGAGCAGTGAGTGGCTTGCAAATTTGAGGTAAGTGCTTGGTTTCACCTTGACTTGAGGGAATAGGAATCCCCACTTAAATGCTATGTGAATTTGCATGTGTGTTGTGTATAGGTGAGGTGACGAGTATCTATGCACCACTAGATTATTGTTGAACATGGTTCCTTCCCCGTTTCCAATTATTTGCTTCCGAGCTTAATTGTTTCGTAATCATTGATGTTTATATGTCTATTTTGATTCGTTAACTTAATGTTAAGTATTGTTTCAAGTATGTTGGAAGTGTTTGTTGTTCTCTTGGTTTTGTTATGTTACATAAGGATTGAGCTGGATGTCAGTGTTACGATATGTATATAATTTCTAGTTGGTTTCGTTGTGAAATGATCATTGATGAAGTTTATGAGTTTTACAGCTTCTGTTTACAATTGTTGATACAAAAATGTTGTGAAAGGCTTGGCCTGAATTGTGAAACTTTTCATACATAAACTGATATGATATGCCTGGTAGGAGCGGGTTGCACGCCGCAACAAGGAGTGATAAGGGTGGACAGGTGGGATCGGGTT
>MDKJ01315826.1:0-17978 GCA_005239525.1 Nicotiana knightiana | reverse complement strand
AATGTTTGTCACTTCTATGGTGCTTTCTTGTTGAATCCTTCGAAATCCTTCCGAATCTCCTCCGTCTTGCTTAAGTTGTGTTGTTTGGTGTCTATTTATATGTTTAGGGTGAACCCTAACCATGTGGGAGACTTCTATTTCAACCGAGAAACACTTAACTCGTCAAAACTCGGATTTGGCCGAAACTGGGGACCCCGGGCGTTTGGGCTCTAACGCACCCCTAAGGCCAGGGCAGGCCTGGAGTTTGGGACCTAACGCCCCTAATGCCAGGGGCTGCCTGGACTTATGGGGTAAACGCCCCCTAACGCCAGGTAGGGTCAGGCTTTAGGGGGCAAACGCCCGGCTATCGCCCGGGTGTCTCCTTTTGCGTATTTTTGACGTATTTGCATCCCTTTAGCTCCGTTTCCATCTTCAATTCACCTACACATAAAATAAACTCTATTAAGCACATAACAAGTGTATTTTTATCATTAAATCACCTCAAATGTAAGGTATATTACATATTAAACTATGCATTCTAGCCTCACATTAGGCGCTATGCCGCCCACGAGAAAGAATTATTGGCAGTCGTCCATTGCGTACGCCCTTGGAGGCATTATCTGCTTGGATCACCATTCGTGGTCAAGACAGACAACACATCTGTTAGTCATTTCATGACCCAGCCGAAGCTGAATGGCCGATAAGCCCGATGGCAGGAACTCCTAGCAGAATTTAACTTCAACTTGGAGTACCGGAGTGGGAAGTCTAATCATGTGGCTGATGCGCGCAGTCGTAGAGCGGACCTAGCATCGGTGTGCCTACTCACCACCCTAAGAGGGAGCGAAGTAGCCACCACCATTAAGGACCAGATACGGGATCTACTCATCAAGGATCTCGCTGCACAGTATTTGGTTGATCTAGTAGGACAGGGCAAGACTCGCCAGTTCTATATGGAGGATTGTTTCCTGAAGGTAAAAAGGAACCGACTTTATGTTCCAAAGGGAGGAGATCTGTGAAGAACTCTCTTGGCAGAATGTCATGACACTCTGTGGGTCGGCCATCCCAGCGAAGAACGCACCATGGCCTTACTTCCCCGTGCATTATATTGGCCCCAAATGGCCGATGAAGTAGCGCAATATGTGAGGACTTGTCTAGTATGCCAGAAGGACAAGTCCGACCGCTTGACATAAACGGGACTCCTGGAACCTCTAGTTGTTCCAAAGAGACCTTGGGAAAGTGTGTCTCTGGATTTCATCACCGGATTACCCAAGGTTGGAGATCTCACAACTATCTTGGTTGTGGTGGATCGGGTTTCCAAATATGCCACCTTCATCGTAGCACCTCAATATATATCAGTAGAAGATACAACTCGACTTTTCTTCTCTTATGTCGTCAAATATTGGGGCCTGCCCAAAGACATTGTTAGTGATCGCGATTCACGCTTCACTAGCAACTTTTGGACCCAACTATTTAAGTGCCTCGGGTCAAAATTGCGTCACAACTCAAGTTTTCATGCACAATCCGATGGCCAGACGGAGCGGTTCAATGGTATGTTGGAGGAATATCTCCGCCATTTTGTTACCGGATCGCAGAAGAATTGGGTAAAGCTTTTGGATGTTGCCCAACTGTGTTTCAATTCACAAAAGAGCTCCAGTACAAACGAAAGCGCTTTTGAAATTGTTACCGAGCAACAACCGCTACTCCCACACACCGTGAATGCACCAAACATGGGAAAATATCCTTGTGCTACTAACTTCTCAACAGAATGGAAGCGGAATATGGAGATAGTGCAGAGCGATCTGGTGAAAGCCCAAAAGCGAATGAAGAGGCATGCTGATCAGAATCGTCACTTTGTTGAATATCAAGTAGGAGACAAAGTGATGGTCAAAATCCCAAAGCGGTACTTATTTGCAGGGGTCCATGACCCTCGTCTGCTGCAAAAATATATTGGACCTTTGTCCATTGAAAGACGCATTGGGAAAGTTGCATATCGGGTGGATATCCCAGCTTGCTGGAAAATCCATCCCGTCTTCCATGTCCGTCTATTGAAACCTTTTCGGGAAGACACGGAGGATCCTTCACGGAGCCAGCTCACAGTACCCAGTATTCGAGGCCCCGGTTCAAATGAGAAAAGGCGAGCTGAAGCTATTCTTGATGATCGGGTAATTCATGCCTCCAGGAAGGATCACCAAGAGTTCTTGGTAAAATGGCAGAGGATAACAAACCTCAAAGACTACAAGAGCCTGATTGAAGATTATTTGGAAGCAAGGCGCCGAGGACGTCGCCAACTCAGGTGGGGGAGAATGTCATGGGCGGCTTTCCAGCCATGCCCCATGACCCCTTGGACGCGCCCCCTAGCATCCTAGCAAGCCTCCCAACGCCTAGTGCCATGGACGGCCCCGTGGTCTTGGCCACACCAAGTGACAAGCGCGCATGTGCCTCTGTCGCCCCACCAATTTCCCTCGCTAGCGCCCAGCCGCAAGCAACTGCCAACAGCACCGCGTGCGCAGACAATGCCACGCGGGCAGATCATGATACCTGAGACAAAGTTGCTGCCAACGAACCTGTTTCTACCTTTGTAGAAACTATTTCCTTTTCTCTGTAAATATAGAGTAGATTTATTCCATGTACTTCCATTATATTTCTCTAGCGTGGTTTAGTCTACTCATGTAACTTTGGTTTATTTTTTGTACGCATTATTAGGGGGTATCAAGCATTCAAAACTTTCTAGCAAGCAATTCTCTGTACTGGTGTCTCTACCCCTCGACACCACGTGACCTTCTTTTGTAATATCTTTCAATATTCCAATCCAGCTTTCATTTCAATTCTCATTACTGTTCTCTCAATTGTTGGCATTGGTTTTCCCAGACTGCACTGACAATCTCGTCTAGTGTGTGGCGGGGACCTCACTTGGCGGGCAACAACCACCCTGACATCGGTTGCTTAGCCTTACGTCCCCTTTCCAAAGAATCTCAGGAAGGCGTCGCGTAATAGATTGGATGTTTTAGAGACTTGGAGTGTTTTGGCTTATACTGTGGCCCGTTCTTCATTGTGTGATCGTATTCGAGACCGGCAATATGATGATCGTCATTTATGTGTTCTTAGAGATACGGTCCGGCATAGTGGTGCCAAGCAGGTTATAATTGATGATGATGGAGTCTTGAGAATGTAGGGTCGTATTTGTGTGCCTGATATTGATGGTATTCGTGAGTTAATATTGCAAAAGGCCCATAGTTCTCGGTATTCCATTCATCCGGGCGCCGCGAAGATGTACCAGGATTTGCGGCAGCATTATTGGTGGCGGAGGATGAAGAAGGATATTGTTGCATATCTAGCTCAGTGCTTGAATTATCAGCATATTAAGTACGAGCACCAGAGACCCGGTGGTTTGATGCAGCAAATTTAGCTTTCCGAGTGGAAGTGGGAGCGTGTTACCATGGATTTTGTATTCGGACTCCCACAGACTCAGATGATGTTTGATGCGGTGTGGGTCATTATGGATAGGATGACCAAGTCAGCACACTTCATTCCTCTATCAGTTTCGTATTCTTCAGAGAAGTTGGCAAAAATCTACATCAGGGAGATTGTTCGCTTGCATGGAGTGCTCGTGTCTATTATTTCTGACCGAGGTGCTCAGTTTACCTCCCATTTCTGGAGGGTATTTCAGCGTGATTTGGGCACACGGGTTGAGTTGAGCACAACATTTCATCCTCAGATGGACGGGCAGTCCGAGCGTACCATTCAGATCTTGGAGGATATGTTGCGAGCATGTGTTATTGACTTTGGAGGTTCATGGGACCAGTTTTTTCCTTTAACCGAGTTTGCCTACAACAACAACTACCAGTCGAGCATTCAGATGGCTCCTTATGAGGCGTTTTATGGTAGGGGATGTCGGTTGCCAGTTAGGTGGTTCGAGCCTGGAGAGGCTAGATTGTTGGGTTCAGAGTTAGTTCAGGATGCCTTGGATAAGGTGAAGATCATTCAGGATAGACTTCGCACAGCTCAGTCCAGGCAGAAGAGTTATGCAGATCGTAGAGTTCGTGATGTGGCATTCATGGTTGGTGACCGGATATTGCTTCGTGTGTCGCCCATGAAGGTCATGATGAGGTTCGGGAAGAAGGGCAAGTTGAGCCCTAGGTACATTGGTCCCTTTGAGATCCCTATGAAGGTAGGAGAGGTGGCCTACGGACTTGCCTTACCACATCAGCCGTGCATCCGGTGTTTTATGTATCTATGCTTCGGAAGTATGTTGCCGATCCATCTCATGTGCTAGACTTCAGTACTGTCCAGTCAGACAAGGACTTGACTTATGAGGAGGAGCCAGTAGCCATATTAGCTCGACAGATTCGTTAGTTGAGATCAAAGAGTTATCCTTCGGTTCGTGTTTAGTGGAGAGGTCAGCTTGTTGAGGCAGCTACCTGGGAGTTCGAGTTCGATATGCGAAGCCGATATCCCCATCTTTTCCCCGATTCAGGTATCTTTCTATGTCTGTTCGAGGACAAACGTTTGTTTTAGAGGTGGAGATTGTGATGACCCAAAAGGGCATCCCATGTATTTCTAGCTAAATCTGTGTTTCGAGGTCATGAGAACCTCCTTCTATGTCACCTCGATTTGCGTGCGCAGCCCGGACGTGTAGCCGAGAAGCCGTTAGGTGAAAAACTGATGAAAATGATATTTTTTGTGTTGAAACTTGAGTAAAGTTGACTTTGGTCAACATTTTTAGTAAACGGACCCAGACCCATGATTTGACGGTCCCGGAGGGGTCCGTAGGAAAATATGGGACTTGGGCGTGTTCCCGAAATCGAATTCTGAGGTCCCAAGTCCTAGAAATGAATTTTTAAAGAAAATTATTTTCTAAAAAACATAAAGGTTTTTTAGAAAATGAAATTCTATGTGAAACCTGTGATATCGCGCCCGTATTATGGTTCCGGAGCCTGGAACAAGTTCGATATGATTTATATGTGTTATCTGTGAAGTTTGGTAAGAAACGGACTCCGTTTGACGTGATTCGGACCTTATATGCAAAAATTTGAAAGTTTAAGAAGTTTTGAAGTATTTAATTGATTTTGAGGATTAATTCGTTGTTTTTGATCTTATTTTGGTGGTTTAATTACTCGAATAAGTCCGTAGGATATTTTTGAGGTTGTGTGTATATTTGGTTTTGAGCTCCGAGGGATCGGGTGAGTTTCGGGTAGGTGTTGGGGTGCAAAACTTGGTAAAACTTTTGGTGTTTAATGCTGTAATATGGTGTCTGG
Source organism: Nicotiana knightiana (assembly GCA_005239525.1). Lineage (NCBI taxonomy): Eukaryota > Viridiplantae > Streptophyta > Magnoliopsida > Solanales > Solanaceae > Nicotiana > Nicotiana knightiana. The sequence goes on along the minus strand of MDKJ01315826.1, from coordinate 12,744 downwards.
TATTTTATGCTATGAGAAATCGTAGGATAGGCTGCGAACGCATATCACAAGGTTGGGGCTCGGCAGAATTAGGCTTGTGCGAACGCACCCATGAGGATGCGATCGCGGAGGGAAACCAGTTACAGCTATGCAAACGCACCATGTAGGTCGCGAACGCACAACCTATGAGGGGAACCTGGGGGCTGGGTGTAATTTGCCCTGTGCGAACGCGGCCTCACAACCGCGAACGCATAGGTCTGAGTAGCTAACCCTTCGCGAACGCGGCCTGGGGCCCGCGAATGCGGAGAATAAAAAAGCCTAATCATTTTTAAAGTAAAAAACAAAATGTATTACGGGAATTTCCACCATTTTCATAAACCCCTTCTTCTCCACACCTCTTAGGAGATTTTTGAAAAGCTTCATCACCATAACCTCTTAGGTAAGTAATTCTAACCTTGTTTTCTCCCATTTTTATTAACACCCATTAGATTCTAGGCCTAAAAATATGGGATTTAAGGTAGAAAATTAGGGGTTTGGGTAGAGTTAGGGATTTTTGATTATTTGAGAATTTGACCTTGTTTTGGGGTCGGATTTCAAAACAAATTATATATTCGGGCTTGTGGGTGAATGTGCGATCGGGTTTTGGTCCGAACCTCATTTTTTGACCAAGTGGGCCCGGGGTCGATTTTTAGATTTTTAGATTTTTAGGAAGAATGTTGGGAATTCTATAATTAAGCATTGGAATTGAATTGTTTAGTATTTATTGATATTATTGGGTCAGTTATGTCTAGATACGATTGATTTGGAGTCGGGTTCGAAAGGAAAAGCGGTGCTAGAGGCTTGATTTGGATTCTTGGAGTCGAGGTAAGTGTTTGGCCTAACCTTAACTTGAGGGAATATGTGTTGAGTCATATTTGCAACGTGTTTATCCCATGTTCAATGTATAGGTGAGGTGACGAGTACCTATGCATTGTTGTCATGCATGCCCGTGAGTCGGTCTTTATGATATATGTATTTTTCTTCGATATTTACTGTGTTATGAAGTAGATTTCATTTTGGAGATTTTTCAATTGTTGGGAATACTTGGTTGTGAACACTGTTGATTAGTTGTTCAGTTGAGGATTATTTTGTTAAGTTATACATTTGAGCAAGACCGGTTATAGCTGTGTCCCTTGCCGGGATGGTGATATTTCTATTATTGTTCCCTTGCCGAGATGTTGTGATTTATGGTTTATGTTGTGGATTTTCCTTGCCAAATTATTGTTCTTGATATTTTTTGGGTGAGTAAGAGTGTAAAGCACGGAGGGTGATGCCGTGTATTTATTTATTGCATTGTGAGGATGTGAGTGTAAAGCACGAAGGGTGATGCCGTGCCATGATTTTATATTTAAAAGCACGAAGGTTAATGCCGTGCCATTTCATTTATTTATTGCATTGTGAGGATGAGAGTAAAAGCACAAATGGTGATGCCGTTTATATATTTACTTGTTATGGTGAGGATGAGAGTAAAGCACGAAGGGTGATGTCGTGCACTTGTTTGTTCTACGTGTTTACTTCCTGTTGCTATTTGTGATACTTAGACTGTTGCTTTGTTCTGTGTTTCAGTAATTGTTTTTCCCCTTGTCCACAACACGTTCTCCCCCGTTTTACACTTAGTTGTTTATTTCCTGCCTTTATTCATGTTATATATCATTGAATTGAACGTCTTTATTATTGGCCGCGTCCTAGCCTCATCACTACTTCGCCGAGGTTAGGCTCGACACTTACTCAGTACATGGGGTCGGTTGTACTGATGCTACACTTGCACTTCTTTTTGTTGTGCATATTATGGTACCATACCCGGTGGACACTGATCGAGGGAGTATCCTTCAGTCCACATGCAACACTGAGGTAGTCCTGCAGGCGTCCGCAGGCCTTGGAGTCACCTCCTATCTCTTTCCTTTCTCTGTCTTTTCTTGTATTTCTGAGACACTTGTATTTGTTATTTCAGACTTTTACTTTTAGTAACCTTAGAGTGTCCATGAAATTGCGATACCAGTTCTGGGGGTTCATGTTTCCACGACCCAAAATCTATAGGTCGTGATGGCGCCGGACACCATTGTCGGGCAAGCCAACCCCCAACTTTGTTGAAATATTCTCCTGCTTAACATTTTCGAAATCGTTGCCTTATTCTCACATTTCATAATCAATTAAATAAATTTTCGTAAATTAAATATGACGGAGAATCAATCAATTCAATAGAATAAATCTCAACATATCCCCAGAACCCGGTGACACAAGTACATGAGCAGCTTCTAAGAATTTATACAATTACTACAAAACTTGTCCGAAATGCAACTTGGACAAGAGTTTAAAATAAACACACAATACACAGGAGAGAGAGAGAGTTTCTCTTGACTTTCCTTTGCCAAATAAATCCCACGTATGAAGCTCACGGATTACGTACGAATCAATTAAACAAGCCAAACCAACACCTGGGTTAGACGGAAACCCCTTTATATCGCTCCTGCAACAGAAAGACTCAATCAACTGAGAGAGAGAGAGAGACTCTCTCGGCTGCGGAACGTCTCTAGATAATGCAGCACGTCCAAGTCTCCAAGTCAACCATCGCTAAGGGTGTACCTGTGCAACAAAAATGCACAGGAAGTGTAGTATGAGTACGAAAACAACGTGTACTCAGTAAGTATCCCGCCTAACCTCAGAGAGGTAGTGACGAGAGGTCGAATTTGACACTTGCTATAGGACAATTAAATGTATTCAAGTGAGGTGCTAAGCATTTAGTACAATGATCAATTAAACAACAATAGGAGGTAAGAAACATCAATAAATATCAATCTATTCCTCATTTTTTCACATAAATCCTCCTTCATTATTTTTAACTGGAAATCTCAAAATATGCTAAGGCCAATAAGCATGTATAAACCACAGGAAGATACGCAACATTTATCATGCACAAAAAATATGCCGAGGGTCAAACGACGCGGACCAACAAATAATAAACTGTGCACTGCCGAAGGGTCGATCGGCCCAAACCATAGATGCATCTACTTTTTCCCGCTCGCGAATCAATCATGCGACGCGGTCAACATAATAATACAGCTAGCCTGCTCGCGAATCATACCTGTGACTCAGGTGCTCATAGGTACATGTATTCATATAAAAGATCCATATTTTATTCAAGAAGGCAGTTTCTCATAGAAGTGATAAAATTCTCCTTAATTAAACATGAAGATAGTATTTAGAATATTTTTCTGGAAATTCATTTGCCAAGTTTAACAATATTCCATAAATAACCTTGCGAGGAACACAATAATCCATGGGAAAATCAACCCTCTTTCCAAATAATTAAGAAGAGTACACTCCAACATTTTAGGAAAATAAATTACCAACTCAATAGCATTATCAACTTAACATTATGATAGGATCACATGTACGACACGTAAGGCATGCTAATGGGTCCTAGACTACCAGGACATGGCATAACAGTAGCTACGCACGGACTCCCGTCACCTCATGCATACATAGCCACCGCAAATAATATCATATATTCATTTAGTTCACCTGTGGGGAAAATTCCCCCTCACAAAGTTAGAAAGGAGACTTACCTCTCTCCGGAATTCCATAAATGGCCTCCAAGTCTTCCCGACGACTCCAATCGATGCGCAACGCTCCAAAGCTACCCAAACGATAATAAACCAATGAAAATATATCGAACTATTTGCTAAAAATTCAGATTATATAATTTTCCAACTTCGCTCAATGAATTGACCGAAATGCCCTTGGGCCCCACGTGCCCGGATTCTGAAATTTCTCGAAGATAAACTCTACCCATAGCCTTACTAGCTCAAATATACAATTTACTCCTAATTTCATGCTCAAATTCGTGGTAAAAATCCAAAAATACAAATTCTAGGTTTTCTTCAAAATTCCCAAATTTTCCCACAAATTTTCATGTTAAATCCATGTAATAATCTTGTATCTAACTTAGAAACATGTAGGAGTTACTTACCTTGTGATTCATGACGAAAATCCTCTCTTGAAGCTCCTCCAAAATCGCCCAAACCAAAGAAGAAGTGAAGAAATGACCAACAAATCTCGGATTTAAAACATTCTGCCCAGGCCTCTTTTCGCACCTGCGATTCCACAGGTGCGACCAAAACTCCGCACCTGCGGCTCTCCTCAGCTTGAGCCAAGTCCGCACCTGCGACCCATAACCCACATATGCGACCTCGCAAGTGCGAAAATACCATCGCACATGCGCTCCCAGCCGGAACCCCAAATTCTTCGCACCTGCGGTGTCCAAGCCGCATCTGCGGCTCCGCACCTGCGGAAATTCCATCGCAGGTGCGGTCGCACCATATGACAGCAACTTCAGCTCTTTTCAAACTTCAACTTTCGATCCGTTAACCACCGGGGATCCACCCGAGGCCCCCGGGACATTGCACCAACCTATCCTGAAACATAACACGGACTTGCTCGAAGCCTCAAAACACATTAAACAACATCGAAACGACGAATCTCTCTCTAATACAAATCTTTAAGACTTAAGAAATTTCAACTTCGGCATCCGATGCCGAACCCTGTCAAATCACGTTCGATTGTTCCCAAATTTTGCACAAAAGTCATATTCAACATTACAGACCCGCTCCAACTTCCGGAATCGCATTCCGACCCTGGTATCAAAATTTACACTTCCGGTCGAATTTCTCAAAAACCTTCAAATTTCTATCTTTAGCCAAATAGCTTCAAAATAACCTACGAACATACGAATTCACTTCCGATCGCGCTTCCAACTCAGAATCACCATACGAAGCTATTCCTAGACTCGGAACCCCGAATGGACATCTATAACACTGAGATGCCTTACAACCCAAATTTATGAAATCCTTCCAAAATGCTATCTTCCATAAGATACACCGAAACACTCCCGGGTCATCCAAAACCCGATCCGGACATACACCCAACTCTGAAATCATCATACGAACCTGCTGGAACCTTCAAATCCCGATTCCGAGGTCGTTTACTCAGAATTCCAATCTTACTCAATTTCTTCAACTTAAGGCTTCCGAAATAAGAATTTTCCTTTCAATTCAACTCTGAACTTCCCGAATTTCAACTCCGACCATACGCACAAGTCTTAATACCTGAAATGAAGTTGTTCATGACTTCCCACCACTCAACGACGCGCTAGAGCCCAAAACATCCGGTCGGGTCGTTACACATTTAAGGGCTTTGTAATGTTAAGTACTTGAGTTGTTGGATTTCATAGTTTCCGTACTTTTTATTCATATTTGTTCTCGTTATCACTTTTATTTCAAATGCCTAATAATAAGAAATGAGTATATTGACTGGAACGTTGGCTTGTCTAGCGGGTTCAACGTTAGACGCCATCACGGTCCCGACGGCGGGATTTCGGGTTGTGACACTAATGTAGAAAAACATATATATGGGTGGATCAATATAGATATAACTATAAATATAACTACAAATATACTTATAAATATAAATTTAAGTGTAAATATCTAGATTAGATTTGTCTAAGATCTATTTAGATTAAATATAAAATTTATTAAACTACTTCCATTAATTATGTTTTCATTTATAATTCAAATTATTAATGTTGTCTTAAAATTGCCAAGTGTCTTCTTTTTAGCCTGCCACTTGGCTTAACCACATGCATCACTATCCTTCTTTTAATATAATATAGATAGATAATTTTCCGTAGCTACCTTTCAGTTGTTATGGTAATGTATTCAATGTATTCGAGCTACTGTATTCATGAATACAGTAATAAAAATTGGATAAAAAATAGGGTATTCTAGCTGTCAACCGATGTTTTCATATGTATTCATACCATGTATTCATGAATACAACGTAATAATAGGTCTTTCCAATTGTTTAATAACGGAAAGCTGCTAATTTAACGGGATACACTCCTAATACAACTCACCTAAATCATTATAACACACAACATTATCAATCCAATTAATTAGAAGATTTATCAGACACTAAACACCAAAAAACAGAGCATTCTTCAAAATTTCGGTCCCTTTTTTTTTCTGATACAGTTTGAGTTTTTTTCTGACATTGTTCGAGGTTCAAAATAAACCTAGCGCTTGTATTCAATTTTCTGTATATGAATACATCATGTATTTATGCTAGATACAACCTATAAAAGTAACCTACTACCTGCATATTTCATAATAAGTCTAGTGCTTGTATTCTGTTGTATCTAACATTTATGTTCAATGTATTCAAGTTTATTTTTGTATTCACAACATTTTATTTATTCCTAATACATGGTATTACTACTTTATTGAATATATTTCATTGGTTGTATTCATTGATTTTCTATTTATATTGAGAGTATTTTACTGTATATCAATGTATTGTTGTTTTAAATACATATAGATACAGTTAGGTTGAAAATAGAGATGAATACATTCAGATTAAATGCATAACTAATTGAAGAATAACATCAAAATGATATAACTAACAATGTATTTAAAAATATTTTTATATGAACTCAAACACATAAATACATGTCAATAAAACGGTCAATACTATATCTACACTCTCACTATACTCTTAGATATTAGGATCTGTCCCTTTTGTGTGAGCATTGCTTAGGGACCCTTGAGCTCCCTCTGAACTTTGACACACAAGAACTGGCCCTTCCACACTGCACTTACTCCATCTTGGCTATGAAATCTGGGTGTGAGCACTGCCCGGGATCCCTTGAGGTCCTTAGGGAACTCTGACACACCCGAATTATGAAAGGTTGTGAAATAACACTTGGCATTGGGGACCTGGAGATTTGGGCCTATTATGAAGGCTCCCTATAGTTAACTTCTTCTTTTCTTATTCTTGGCTATGTAATTCATATTCAGGGGCTTGTAATAATTATTTGTAAAGAACAATTTTGGGGTGGATAGTTAAAAATAGGTGGGATATGCATGTTGTAGTATAAGTAAAGGGTAGAGATCCTGTTTCTAGGTTTACTTTTTCTATATGTGCAATAACAACCATGTTTAGGTACAACATGCCCAGCATGCCATGCACATCATGTTACTTTGGTATTCAACATCTCATTACGCTAAGAGATCCTGTCTATAGGGTGAATAACAACAACAAAAATGGTTATCATGATATCCTGCTCATGTCTACCTATTCTGAAACGTCACTTAGAAATCCTGTTCATAAGATTAATAATAACAACAAAAACTACTGCTATGTGATTTTGTTCATGTCAATGTATTCTACAAAAAGTAACCTAGAAATCCTGCTTTCAGATAAATGTGTTGACAAAGATGCAATCATGTTTTACCATGCTTACACACTTAGAGATCCTGTTTCTAGGCAAACACATTAAAAACTATCACCTATGCTGAGGTTGCACATAATACTGTGATTCTATATGCATTCATAAATCCATGCTTAGTTTATCATGCATCATGCTGCATTAGACCTCATGCTATAGGATCGTACTCGTTTACTACACTCAGTTTAAATACACATGTCTAAAACAGTCCCCTTGTTCTAATAAACTGGCAATCAATATTCAAATACTTGTAACACTTAGCACTGCCTTTTATTAGGTATACGACCTGAAGCTGTTATCAACTATGAATACTGCTGCATGTTATTTTACACCTAGGCAAGCCTTAGGTAATCAACTATAAGAAATAAATCAGAACTATCTGTGCGCTTATGCTTAACTATCAGCATGTTAAAATCAGTAGGCAAGCTTGATTAGGACTTCCTCTCTGAGCTATGTAATAAAAAATTTGATTATGGTATTATCATTTAGATACCATGCTTAGGAACTGAATCTGGACCTTAATTTGTGTATGAGACATGCTGTTTATGTGCAATGTATGTGGAGGTTTATGTGAGCCTTTACCTGTTTTCCATGCTCTCCCCTTATTTGCAAGTCCTACTTGTTTATTATATGTCGCCCTAGCAGTTTTACCTTTAAAACCTGAGGGTCTGCCTAGAACCTCCCTTACAGAATAGAAGTCCTAAAATCCTCCAGGACTGATAGGAAAGGGACGGGTAACAACATGCAATAGAGTTCGTGACCAACACGCGCTTTAGTTAGCTTCACGGGGTGGGAAAGGCTAGAATATGGATATGATGACCGGTGCGCTAATACCACGTGTAGCCCCTCTTTGAGGAGTGTCATACCGGGTATTGCTTTGAGGTGATCCATATTATAAAACCTAGGATTCCCTTTACTTTTACATGATTAGATTGTAATTCTTTTCAAAATCTAACTTTGCATTAATTGTTTTCCGACATCTTTGTACTTAAGACTTAAATCCCCTATTATTTGAGCCCTACTTGTTTGATAAAATTGTACAAATTCACAATGAAGTTGTTTGGCCGGGAACCACACTTGTGGATCCTGAGGGGTGCCTAACACCTTCCCCTTAGGATAATTTCAAGCCCTTACCCTATCTCTGGTTACCAAACGTAGTTATAAATGAACCCCTTAGGTGCCATAATGCACCTTAAAATCGTTAGGTGGCGACTCTTAAAAGATGCAAAACCCCTTTCCCAAAAGGAACGAGTTGTCTCAACCAAATTTCATAAACCCAGATTCTGCGAGGAAAAATGGGGCGCGACAATTATTATACGCTAAAGGAATGAATTCCACAAGAAAAACTATCAAATTATACAAAAAACTCGAAATGGGTTCAAACCCGGCCCCCCGGACCCACGTCTAGAAATCCGACAAAAATTACAAAACTAGAAAGCGCATTCACTCACGAGTCCATACATACGAGATTTATCAAAATCCAACCTCATTTGGTCCCTCAAATCAAACTCTCCAAAATCCCAAGCCCTAATCCCTCATTTTCACCCCTAATTTGCACTAACTGATTGATAAAACAACGGGGAAACACCATAGATAGGATATTAGAGCTCAAACAACTTACCTCACCGAACACCCTTGAATCTCCCTTCAAAATCACTTCAAAAGATCCAAAAACCGACTTGAAAATGGTGGAAATTAACCAAAATTCGCAAAGTGTTGTATTTATAGTTTCTGCCCAGGGCTTTCGCACCTGCGGCCATATATCCGCTCCTGCGGACCTGTCACGACCCAAATTTCCCTCCGTTGGGTATCGTGATGGCACCTAGTCTTAGGGACTAGGTAAGCCTAACATTTTCACTGAAAAACAACAATAATAAAGTAAATATAATAGTCTCAACATAGAAATCTTGACAGAGTTTATAATTTCCCAAAACCCGGTAAATACAAGTCATAAGCTCTACAAATTTACTCAAAATCTCTAATTACCACTGTTCAGAATGAATACAACGGGGTATGAATAGTAAATACAAGAAGGTGACTCCGAAGCCTGCGAACGCAACAGCAGGTTACCTTGAGTCTACTCATCAAATATCCACGCAGCTAATAACAACAATTACCTGGATCTGCACACAAAAATGCGCGAAAGTGTAGTATGAGCACACCACAGCGGTGCCCAGTAAGTATCAAGACTAACCTTGGAGAAGTAGTGACGAGGACTAGTCAAGACACCATTGGTCTAATAAGTAAAAAGACATAAATGTAAAAATGACCTAAACATAGTATCTATCTTAATATTTTTCGATATAATTAAAGGTACGATAAAAGAATATGGAAGAAAAATTCAGCAAATAAAATCAACGGACATCATAATAGAAATACGCAAAGAGGATGGAAAGAATGCAAGCCAAATGTCGGGAATCACAACCCAATAAAACACAAACAACTCAGCACTGCATCAATTTATTCAAATCAGGCCTTAGCCAATAACTCAATAAAACTAGTCAAACCTTCGAGTGAAAACCTTTAAATCGTGAGTTTATATCAAAAGCTTTAAAGGTATAATTATTTCAGAACAGAGAAATCTTCTTTGAAACATATTATATATATATATATATATCTTTAGATCCAAATATCCTCAATGTTAAACCACCGGAACTCAGTCTGTAACTCAGAATTTGTCGTGCAATGCAGTACAAGGGGGAAGCTCCCGGAATCTCGTCCGTAGTCTGTAACGACCTGACCGGTTGTTTCGGGAATTTAAGCTCTGTTCGGTGGCGTAAGGTCTTGGACAACTTCACATTGTGTATATCGACCTGTGTATGGTTAGATTTAGTTATCGGATAATCCGGTGTCGAATTGGAAGAAAGATTTTAGTTTTAGAAGATTAAGAGATGCAAGTTGACCAGAGGTTTGAATTTTGTGTAAACGGCCTTGAAATGAGTTTTGGTTAATGTCAACAGCTTTGTATGATAATTTTGGACTTAGGCGCGTGTCCGGAATTGGTTTTGGAAGTCCGTAGAATGATTTGAGGTATTTTGGCGAACGTTAGAACTTCGGCAATTCCGGCCGACGGGTGAAATTTTGATATCGGGCTCAAAATAGAATTTTGGGAGTGACTGTAGGTCTGTTGTGTCATTTGGGACTTGTCTACAAAATTTCACGTCATTCCGAGTTGATTTGATAGGTTTCGACACGAGTGTATATATTTGAAGTTTTGAAAAATTCATAAGTTTGATTTTTGGTTTGATTCGTTGTTTTAGTGTTGTTTTATGTGTTTTGAAATCTCGAGCGAGTCCGTGTTAGGTTATATGACTTGTGTGTGTGTATGGACGGGGTCCCGGGGGCCTCGGGTGTGTTTCAGATGGGTGTCGGGTCCATTTTCCCTATTTTTGAACAACTGAAATGTGCCTTCTGGTTTCCTTCTATGCGATCGCATAGGAGTAGCCACGATCGCATAGAGTCTCTTTGAGCAGCCCAGATTTTCCTTCAGTGTGATTGCAAATGCACGTCCGCGATCGCATACCTCCACAAACCACACACTCCGCGATCGCATCTTGCCCTTCGCATTCGCACAGTATTATATAGAGCTGGGACAGTAGACATGGTTTCCTCTTCGTGATCGCACAACAGCCTTGCGTTCGCGTAGTGTCCTTTCCCTCCTTCTCTGCATTCACATACCCCTTGTCGCGTTTGCAGTGCACCTGGACAATAACCATAGACCTCTTCTATGCGATCATATCAACTCATTTACGATCGCATAGTATCTTTTTGCAAGTAGCAGCTTTCCTCTCCGCGATCGCATCCTTGTGTCCACGATCACGATGCTTTAATACCTGGGCAAAACAGTTTTAAATTCAAAATAGGGGTTTCACCATTTTAAACATATTTTGACTTCTAGAACTCGATTTTGGGCGATTCTTTGAGGGGTTTTCACACAAATCAAATTGGTAACTGTTCTTCCATTATAATTAGTTATATTTCATGAATTAGTTCTTGTTTTTATCATTTAAATTGTGTTTTGGGTTGAGGGAATTGTGGGTTTTTAAAGAAAATTTCTAAAATGTAAAACCATGATTTGAAAGACCAAATGTTATCGGAATTGGATAAATTTAGTATGGATGAACTCCTATCGGAATGGGTAATCGAAAATTGTAACATTTGTCGGGTTCCGAGGTGCGGGACCGAGGGTCAATTTTTGGGGTCTATTTTCATAATTTTGTAAAGATTGGAACTTTATTATTCAGAATCGTCCCTTATACGTTTTACATATATTTTGAAGTTGTTTTAGTTGATTTTGAGCCGTCCGGAGGCCTTTCTACCCGAGAAGTCTATTTTTGAGTACCGGGTTGTCATCTTTGAGGTAAGTATCTTGCCTAACCTTGTGTGGGGGAACTACCCCTTAGGGTTGAGTCTTCTATATTTATTGTAGCCCGCGTACGCGAGGTGACGAGTGCGTACTCAGATATATTTGCAAATAGATTTCCCTTTTAGGATTTTAGGTCCTTATGTTTCCCGCGTATGAATTGAGAATTGTTATATCTGAATCTTTGAATTTTAGTTTCATCTCTTTCTGCTCAAATTATAAGTTAATTGTTTAGCGTTTCCTTTGCTTCTTATTTGTCTTAATGGACTTAAATGAAGACTTTTCCTTTCCTACCGTTATGTTATATCTTCCTTCATACACTGCTTATTTGACTAAAATTAGTATGATCTCGCCCTATAATTGTTTAACAGTAATTGGAATATCTATACGTTGGTGTCAAGCATGCCTGTGAATCGTACATGGTGATTTAAATGATTCTCCCTTAAGTGCCACTTGGGTTTAGTTGATGACCTTCCATGTTGATGATATTCCTTTGGTGTTGCCTATCTATTGAGCATTCGTTCAAGCTGAGTTTATTCAGTGAAGCTAATTTTCTAAGTGAGATTGGTTATAGCTGATTCCCTTGTCGGGATGATTTGGTTTCTTTGGTTGTGAACTTGAATATATAGAATTGTTGCTATGTTTGCCTTGTTTTCCCCTTGTTATGTTGTTCTCTTTGTGCTTGGCATTCCTTTCAGTGGCTACATCTTATGAGTGAGTTTTTGCCATTTTTGTGATTCAAATCTTTGTATTGATTTGCTCATCGCACCTTGTATTCTGTCTTTGTTGCTTTTGTACCCGTTGTGACAATGTATGTTGTTTTTGTCGCATTCTGGTTGTCTCTTCAGTGGATGCATTGCATATTTAAATTGGGACTACGAACGAGATTCTGGGAGCTTTCCCCCTGTACCGCATTGCATATTTAAATTGGGACTACGAACTAGATTCCAGGAGCTTTCCCCCTGTACTGCATCGCATATTTAAAAATTGGGACTACAGACGTATTCCGGGAGATTTCCCCCTGTACTGCATTGCATGACAAATTCTGAGTTACGGACTGAGTTCTGGTGGTTTTATCATT
>ML376268.1:68858-82730 GCA_005239525.1 Nicotiana knightiana | reverse complement strand
TGCGCATAAAATGTAAGGTATATCACATGTTAAACTATGCAATTTAGTCTCGCATCAACTATAACTGTCACGACCCCAAAACCAACCTGGCCGTGATGGCGCCTATCATGGAACTAGACACGCCTACACTCTTAACCAATTCAACTTTCTCATAACAACGTTTAAATATTAACCTTTTTTATTAGAGAATCCGAAATAAAAGATGAAGACAAAGTCCAAAATACCGTAAAATACATCCAAACATCTGATGTCACTAAGTCATGAGCCACACTACAACTGTGCCAAAATACATTAAGACAACATTTGTCTGGGAAATAACTAACAAAACACACAAAGGAAGATAGGGAAGGTGAAAAGCGGGTCTTCGATCGCCAAGAAACTACCTCGCTATCTTCGAAGATGAATCGCGACAAACGATCAACTGGCACTATCGTGACCTGGGATACCTGAATCTGCACACAAGGTGCATGGGGTAACGTGAGTGCACCAACTCAGTAAGTAACAAGCCCAAACTGTAGGCTGAGAGGTAGTGACGGACTAAACCTCGACATTTACAACAGAATCTTTAAAGCAGTAATGTGGACATGCTTGCAGTTTAATAAACAGATCAAGTAATAAGATGAATGCAATTTTGACAGTTCAGGATATATAACACAATTTTTTGTACATTCAATGCATCAACTGTATAAAATGCACAATGTGCTCCCACCCTCAAATACTCGTCAACTCAGTACAGTATATGGCTCGTCTGGCCCAGGGAAGATCCATCCCAGAATATATACACATCTGACAGAAGTTACTCAGTACTAAAGAAGGCCAATCCATCCCTATGGAGAAGATCCATCTCCATATAATGATACACCTCACAACCACTCGGTATTGTATATGACTCAACGACCCAGGGAAGATCCATCCCAGAATACGTATACACATCACTGACATCAGTAGCTCAGTACCGAGGAAACATGTCAATCCGACCTTTTGGAGAAGATTCATCTCCAAATATAAACACTTCGGACAAGATCCATGTCCAGGGAAGATCCATCCCTCAAATATCATTGCGCTCACTGGGGGTGTGTTACAGACTTCGGAGGAGCTCCTACAACCCACGCGCTATCATAAGCCAGATCCAGGCATAAATCAATATAGCATGTTGCAGCGTGCGGCCCGATCCCATAATTGTCGCTCAATATCAGGCTCTCGGCCTCACAGTAATGACTCTCCAGTCTCGCTCACACGGGCTCACAATGCATGAACTAGCCCGAATAAATGATATAATGTGCACGAGAACAATTATCGGTATTGAGACATGATATGATATGCAATAATAGGACTGGGTATATAGTATCAATTAAACATATGAAATGACAGCAATAAGCGACCACTCAGGTTTCAACAGTATCGGCGTGAAGCCTTAACATAATATCTAGCATGATTTCTAGCATGTTTGCATTAATCACATTGATAGTAGTACAAATATCAACAAGGAGGAATCACTAACTGAGCCATGGAATGAATCAGGTCACCATTCTCACGGTGCACGCCCCTCACTTGGCATGTACGTCACCTCAATTACAATCATATAACATATAGTTCAAGGTTTCGAGCCCTTAGAACGAAGTTTGAAAGCGTTACTTACCTCAAAACGGATGAAAATCTACTCCGCGATGCCCTTGCTGCTCGACTCAGCCTCAAATCACCCCGAATCTATCCAAAGTCAGTATCATATCACTAATACGTGCTAAAGGAACAAAGCCCACACGAAAATTATCAAATTAAATAAAAAATCCCGAAATTGTCTAAACCCGACCCCCGGGCCCACGCCTTGGAATCCGATAAAAATCACGAATCCAGAATCCTTATCCTCTCACGAGTCCATGCATACCAAATTCATCAAAACCTAACTTCGTTTGACCCCTCAATCACCCAATTTTAACTCTCAAGTTCCAAGCCCTAATTTCCCAATTTTCACCCTTAAATCCCACAAATTTCATGCTTAATTAACTGAAAATTACCATAGAATCGAGTGTTAGGTTCAAAAATATTACCTCAATGTGTTTTCCCTTGAATCCCTCTTCAAAATCTCTCAAAAGCTCCAATCCCGACTTCAGAAATGGTGGAAATGGGCAAAATTTCGCGAAGGGTTTAATTTATACCTTCTGCCCAATTAATCCGCATCTTCGGCCCATACATCGCACCTGCAGTCTCCGCTTCTGCGAAAAATTATCCGCTCCTGCGGATTTCACTTATCCGTCCCGTTCCGCATTTGCGGTCTTCATCTCGCACCTGCGGGCTCGCAGGTGCGCTCACTCGACTGCTTCTGCGAAAAATCCCCCAGGCCTCCAACTCCGCACCTGCGACCCCCATATTGCACCTGCGACCTCCGCATCTGCGATCTCCCTTCTGCAGGTGTGGAAAACCAGAACCAACAGTACCGACTGCAATCTCTCAAGTCCAAACTTTCCTATGACCATCTGAAATCAACCGGAGCCCCTCGGGGCCTCAACCAAATATACCAACACATCATATATCATAACCCGAACTTAGTCGAACCTTCAGAACACTCAAAACAACACTAAAACACCAAATTACCCTCGGATTCAAGCCTAGGAACTTCTAAACTTCCAAATTCCGCCAACGATGCTAAAACATACCAAACCTCATCCGAATGACCTGAAAGTTTGCACACACATCCCAAACGACCCTATGAAACTATTTTAACTTCCGAAATTCTATTTCGACCCCGATATCTGATTTCTATTGCCAATCGAAAATCGCCAAAAATTCATTTTCGCCAATTCAAGCCTAATTCTACCACGGACCTCCGAATAACATTTCGAACACGCTCCTAAGTCTAAAATCACCTAACGAAGTTATCCGAACCATAAAAATATAATTCCGAGATCATTTACTTATAAGTCAACTTCCGATTGATTATTTTTCCAACTAATTAACCAACTTAAGAGACTAAGTGTCTCATTTCTCTCCATATTCACTCTGAACCCGAGCCAACAAACCCAACACAATATAAAAGGGCTGAACTACACATGATGAAGCATAAATGGGAGAAACAGGGCTAAAACTCTCGAAACAACCGATTGGGTCGTTATAATAACAATAAATAAAATCTCCACCCACGCGAACAAGTACGAGGCTCACCAAGAACTATCAACTTGTGCGCTCTAATTAACGAAATCTTCGCCCGCATCAACTGCTATCTCTGTGAAAAAAAAATTAGGGGGGAATGAGTCGCTAGCTCGGTGAGTAATAACAATTAACCATTTATTGGGGACAAGTCAGAAAACATGCTAGTATCTCAAACCGAAAATAACATAAAATGTCCTTTCAGAAATGATAATTAATTTTCAGTCTCATCATGCCTTTCTTGTAGTATAATACAATTAACAATTTAGTAATAAGCTCGACAACTACTATATAATATCAATATTCACATTTGGGAGGTTTCAATGAATGGATCATGTAATTGGTATCACTGTGGACTTCTTCGTAATAAGTCAAATATAACAGTAGTCCTTACTCGAGGAAAATGGGTAACAGTGTGCTAGTTCTACCTTCCCACTAGCGAGGGCTGTAACAGTAATCGATAATTACAAGGTGCACCAAGTCTCACGAACCCGCCGTTAGCCACGGGATCCTTCAAAGTCTATTCCCATTTATACTTGTCTTTGTATCTGTATATACTCATAGGAAAATATTTTAAAATAATGTAGGGCATTTAGGTTCTTATCAAATCATGTAATTTTATTTCGATAATAGTAAATTCAAGTAATGGTAAAACATATCGAATGGCAACAAGAATATTTAAAACAACGGTAATCATTTCACATAACTATTTCAGTATCATATCGAATAAAAGATTTGTCCCATGTGCAACTCAAAATAATCGGTAATATATTCATATTAAAAATTATGTGTAAATCATGCAAGTTATGAAAATATAAATTGCGGTAAGATTACTACTCATAGTACTTGTGCCGAAATACCAAATGCTTCACCTCGAGAAATTCGTACAACTTCATCCAATCAATCTATAATTACATAATATCGATCTCATGTTAATTTTCTTGTTTTAGCTAATTCATAGCTGATTTAGAATACCCAACCCTTAGATTTCATGTTTGACTCTTAATTCGTCAATTTATACTTACTCACACTACTAGTAATTGAGAATACTTCAAAACCTATTAAAAACAACCTATTCATATGATATACCTAGTTAATTCACGGAAAAGTCTCATGAATTTCTTCAAATTTCCTTAGCTTTATCTTTCAAATTCTTAATCCAATTCCAAAATTATATCCACTCAGCCATATCTGACTTATGTATATAAAATTCCATTGTCTTAAAAGAGGAAGAAATACATGTAACTACCTAGAGTGTATTGCTGAAACCCAAGGAATTGTATGTCAAAGATTAGATGAAACACGATCTTCGGCGCTAAAGAAACACCCGAGACTCTCTTTCTTTTGTTCTTCCCATTCGATGCTTTCTTCCTTTCCTTCTAGGGATTTTTCTTTTTTTTTCTTCTGAAACCCGTTGCTTTTGTCTGCATTTCCCCTTCCCCTAATCCCTTTCAATTTGGCTGATAGATGTTTTTTTTGTTAGTTTCTTATAATAATAATTATTATTATGCTAATGACCAATACACCCTTATTAAAAAAATATAGGGTATTACATCCTCCCCTCCTTATGAAATTCAATCCCCGAATTTAACTCAAGTACGTACCTGTAGACTGAAACAAATGGGGGTACTTGACTCGCATAGTATCTTCTATTTCCCAAGTAGCTTCTTCAACTGTATGATTTCGCCATAAGACTTTTACGAACTCAATTTATTTTGATCGTAGATTTCTTACTTGCCTATCAACAATAGCCATCGGTTCCTCCTTGTAAGACAACTTCTCATCAAGCGGTATAGCAGGTGCTTCAAGCACCTGAGATGAGTCTGATACACATTTCCTTAGCATTGAGACATGAAACACTTGATGAATAAAGGACAATTTAGGAGGAAGTGTCAAACGATAAACCACATCTCCCACTCGGTCTAGTATCTCATACAGTCCTATAAACCTGGGGCTCAACTTGCCTCTTTTCCCAAACTGCATTACACCTTTAATATGGGAGACTCGTAGGAACACTTTGTCCCCAAATGTGAACACTAAATCTCTTCTCTTATCAGCATAAGACTTTTGTCTACTTTGAGCTGCAAGCAATCTCTGTCTGATCAACTGGACCTTGTCTATAGCTTCTTGTACTAGGTCGGATCCCAATAAGTTAGTCTCACCAGCTTCAAACTATGTGATAGAGGAACGACATCTTCTACTATACAATGCTTCGTACGGTGCCATTTGAATACTTGACTGGAAGTTATTGTTGTAAGCAAATTCAGCTAAAGGTAGATAAGCGTCCCAACTTCCTCCAAACTCAAGAATGCAAGTTCTCAATATATCCTCTAAGATCTGTTTAGTACGTTCATACTGCCCGTCTGTCTTTGGATGAAATGTCGTGCTAAGATCCACTCGTTTACCCAATGCTTCTTGAAAATATTTCCAAAAGTGTGAGGTAAATTGTGATCCTCTATCAGAGATGATGGATATTGGAACTCCATGAAGTCGGACAATTTTGTTCATAAATATCTGTGCATACCTCACTCCATCATATGTAGTCTTTACTGGCAAAAAGTGTGCTGATTTTTTCAATCGATCTACAATTACCCACACCGAATCATAACCTCTAAGATTTCGTGGTAGACGGTGAAAAAATCCATAGTAATTATTTCCCATTTCCACTCCGGAATTTCAATTTATCATAACAGTCCTGTGGGTCGCTGATGTTCAGCCTTGACATGCTGACAAGTCAAAAAATTAGAACCAAAGTTAGCAACATCTTTCTTCATACCTTCCCACCAATAAAATTGCTTCAGGTCTTGGTACATTTTTGTGGATCCAGGATGTATGGTGTATTATGAGTTGTGGGCTGCTTCAAGAATATAATGTCTCAACCCATCTAAGTCTGATACACATAGCATGTCCCCCGTTCGAAGCACACCATCACTTTCAACAATCATATCCTTGCTTACCAGCTATGGCCTCATCTCTGTATTTGCATAATCGCTCATCCTCATATTGGGTGACCTTAATGCGCTCAACTAATGAAGACTTAGCCTGAGCACAAGCCAATAATGCTTCTGAATTTCTGACACTAAATCTAATACCTGTATCTTTTAGTATCTGAATATCTTTGGCCAAAAGTCTCTTTGCAGGAGCTATATGTGCCAAACTCCCCATAGATTTTTTGCTCAATGCATCAGCCACCACATTGACTTTTCCAGGATGATACAAAATAGAACAATCATAGTCTTTGAGTAGTTCTATCCAAAGACGCTGTCGATGATTCAGATCTCTCTGTTGAAATATATACTTCAGACTTTTATGGTCAGTATAATTCTCACAAGTTTAGTCATATAGGTAATGCCTCCAAAGTTTTAGAGCAAATACCACTATAACCATCTCTAAATCATGTGTAGGATAGTTTTACTCGTGCCTTTTCAATTGTCTCGAAGCATAAGTTATAACATGACCATTTTGCATGAGAACACATCCTAATCCCACCCTCAAGGCATCACAGCATACTGTAAATCCTCTAGAACCTGATGGTACGGCTAATATTAGTGCAGTTGTCAAACATGTTTTGAGTTTTTGAAACCTCTGCTCACATTCCTCCGTCCACTGAAACTTTACATTTTTCTAATGTTAGCTTAGTCAATGGCATTGCTATTTTGGAGAAATCCTTCACAAAACGCCTATAATAGCCCGCTAAGCTTAAAAATCTACGAATATCTGTAGGAGAAGTAGGTCTGGGCCATTTCTACACAACTTCGATCTTCTTAGGATCTACCATAGTTCCATCATTGGATACAACATGCCCAAGAAATGATACTGAGTCTAGCCAAATTCACACTTTGAGAATTTAGCATAAAGTCGGTGTTCTCGCAATGTCTGCAACACAGTCCTGAGATGATTCTTTTGTTCTCCTTGGCTATGAGAATATATCAGGATATCATTAAAAAATACTATTACAAATCTATCCAAAAACAGCGTGAACACCCTATTCATTAAATCCATGAATGCAGCTTGAGCATTAGTCAATCCGAAAGGCATCACAAAAAATTCATAGTGCCCGTATCGAGTTCTGAAAGCAGTCCTTAAAATATCTTCATCTTTGATTTTAAGTTGATGATAACCAGAACGGAGGTCAATCTTTGAAAAGTGGGCAGCTCCTTGTAACTTATCAAACATGTCATCTATACGAGGCAAATGATATTTATTACGTATTGTTATCTTGTTCAACTGCCTGTATTCAATGCACATTCTCAAGGATCCGTCTTTCTTCTTTACGAACAGTATAGGTGCACCCCATGAAGATATACTCGGTCCGATAAAACCCTTATCTAACAAATCCTGTAGTTGTTGTTTTAGCTCCTTCAACTCTGTTGGTGCCATCTGATTTGGCGGTATTGATATGGGTTGTGTGTCAGGAGGCAAATCAATACCAAAATTTATTTCTCGTACTGGAGGCAATCCTGGTAAATCCTCAAGAAATACATCAGAAAATTCTCCCACTACTAGAACATTTTCTATACAAATTGTTTCCTTTCTTGTGTCATTTACAATAACTAAGAGACCCAAGCAACCTTTCTTCAGAAGTCGTTGAGCCTTCACAAAAGATACAACTTTGCAAGTCTCTGGAACCTGACCCCCTTTTAGAACAAAACTAGGTTCATTTGGTATCTCAAACTTGACTATCTTTGCATGACAATACGATAGCATATCAAGAAGATAACCAATCCATTCCCATCAGCATGTCAAAGGCAATCATATCAAGTACAATAAGATCAGCTAGATTATCTCTACCCTCAACCCGAATCTGACAAGCACGATACACGTATTCAGATAATAGAGACTCTCCAACAAGAGTAGCAACTAGAAAAGGATCATTCAATAGCTCAAGTTGTCTACTAAACCTCAAAGCAAAGTACGAGGACACATAGGAGTGAATAGATCCTGAATCAATCAACACAAGTGCATCAAATGAATAGAGAGAAAGAATATTTGTAACCACAACATTCGAGGCCTGAGCATCCTGTCTAGTAAATGAAAAAACCCTCGCATGACCTCTAACAACATTCACTTATCCTTGATTCACAGTAGCACGGTCCCCAGCACCTCGACCTCTATTTCCTGTACCTGTACCACCTGAAGTATTACGAGTAGTCTGAGTAGGTGCAGCAGACTGAATAGAATCCTGGTTGAAATTCCTCAGAGTCTAAGGTCAATCCCTCAAGTGATGTCCCAACTAGCCACACCGAAAGCACTCTCCAATTAGAACACGACACTGGCCCAAATGTGATCTACTGCAGGTATGGCAGACTGGAGTAGTGGAATATATCTGCCCAGAATTACGATGTCCAGATGCTGACGGTCCCCTAGTACCCTGTCTGTAATGTGGTATGTGAAGACATGTGTGTCCCTGTCTGAGAACCCTGTTTTTGTTGTCCCTGATTTCCTGCTTTTCGATTTTCACTAAAACCTCCACTAAAAGACCCTCATGTCTTGGCCTTCTTACGTAAATCACTAATTGCAAGCTCATCATGTCCCTTGTTTTCAATTTTTCTAGCAAGGTCGAATGCATCAGAGTAGGATAAAGTTTTCATATTTGGGGCTACTGCAGTGTATAACCGGCCAACCAATCCATCAAGGAACCTCTAAACTCGAGCTTCTTCGGTAGGCACTAAGTACAGAGAATATCTAGCCAGCTTATAAAACTTGGTGTTATATGTTGACACATCCATATCTGGAGTCTGAACCAATATCTCAAAGTCTCTAGCATATTTTTGCATCAGGCTGTCTGGAAGAAAATGATTCATGAACAACTTAGTGAACTCATCCCATGTCAGTGGTGCTGCTCCTGCTGGCCTTCCTAGCAATACAATTTCATACCATGTGTTAATCCATATCCTCTAGCTAGTATGTTGCGAGTTCCACGGCTCTCTCACTCGAACATCCAAGAGCACGTAATGCCTTGAATGTCCCATCCAAGAAACTTTGGGGATCTGCTGAATTATCGGAACCTGTGAATTTTGGTGATTTTAATTTCAGGAACTCTTGCAGGGATACCTCCTTATTCCCGAAAGTATGAGTCTCTGCAGGTGCTTGTGTCTGTAAAGTAGCCTGAGAAGCTGAACTTCCACCCTGAGTAGGCACCAATGCCTCTAATACATTCAATAACCTTGCCATTACGTCTTCAAGTAAGGCGACAGTAGGAACAACAGTTGGCACTGGTGGTGGAGCGTCCTGATTTCCCTTCCCTTGCACTTGATCTGGCATAGCAGCTTGGGTTTGACCCATGTTCCCAACTTCAGGTTGAGGAGCAGTCTTTCTTCTAGTTTGATAAACCCCAACTTGACCGCCACCCCGGGCAGTACCACGTCCAACACCACGTCCTGCAGATGAGGGTGTGCTTGTCCTAGCCATCTGTGAAAGAAATACTCCAAAGTCAATCTTAATTTATCTCAACGCACGATTAAAGAATGAAAGAAGGGAAAACATTCCTAGATGTTCAGTAGCCTCAAGATCATAAGTATGGGCGCCTACATACCCATGAACAAGACTCTACTAAACATGTCTCCATAACTCGGAACTTAAAGCCTAAGCTCTGATACCAAATTTGTCACGACCATATTTAGGATCATTACCGGCATTTAGGAGCAAGTGTCACCAAGTAAGCCTCATCGATATTTTACAGAAAATCGGACAGAGTTTCCCCTGTTTTTGGACTATCCCAAAAATTTTCCTGTCTCAATTCAACAACCAAACATACTAATATCATACCAAACAATTGACAACTTATCAATTAACCAAAAAAAGTCTCCACCATTACTAATCAACCCACTAACAACCAGAAATACTAATTTATCTCCAACTTTGATAATAAAGAACGATACTCAACATAAGACTATAATAACAAAATAATACTCAGACACTAAAGTAATAACTATGGAGCGACTTTAAGAGTTCAAAGAAAAGACTATAACAATAAATAAAATCTTTGCTCACGCGAACAAGTGCGAGGCTCACCAAGAACTATCAACTTGTGCGCTCAAATTAACGAAATCCTCGCCCGCGTCAACTGCTGTCTCTGTAACAAAAAAATTAGCGGGGGATGAGTCGCTAGCTCAGTGAGTAATAACACTTAACCGCAATCATTTTTATTGGGAACAAGTCAGAAAACATGCTAGTACCTCAAACAGAAAATAACATAAAATGCCCTTTTATAAACAATAATTAATTTTCAGTCTCATCATGTCTTTCTTGTAGTATAATACAATTAACAATTCAATAATAAGCTCGATAACCACTGTATAATATCAATATTCAAATTTGGGAGATTTCACTGAATGGATCATGTAATCGGTATAACTGTGGACTTCTTCGTAAGAAGTCAAATATAACAGTAGTCCCTAATCGAGGGAAATTGGTAACGGTATGCTAGTTTTACCTTCCCACTAGCGAGGGCTGTAACAATAATCGGTAATTACAAGCTGCACCAAGTCTAACGAACCCGCTGTTATCTATGGGATCCTTCAAAGTCTATTCTCATTTATACTTGTCTCTGTATCTATATATACTCATAGGAAAATATTTTAAAACACTGTAGGGAATTTCTGTTCTTATCAAATCATGTAATTTCATTTTGATAATAATAAATTCAAGTAACGGTAAAACATATCTAATGACAACAAGAATATTTAAAACAACGATAATCATTTCACATAACTATTTCGGTATCATATCGAGTAAAAGATTTATCCCATATGCAACTCAAAATAATCGATAATATATTCATATTAAAAATTATGTGTAAATCATCCAAGTTATGAAAACACAAATTGCGGTAAGATTACTACTCACAGTACTCGTGCCGAAATATCAAATGCTTCACCTCGAGAAATTCGTACAACTTCATCCAATCAATCTATAATTACATAATATCGATCTCATGTTAATTTCCTTATTTTAGCTAATTCATAGCTAATTTAGAATACCCAACCCTTGGATTTCATGTTTGACTCTTAATTCATCAATGTATGCTTACTCACACTACTGGTAGTTGAGGATATTTCAAAACCTGTTAAATACAACCTATTCATATGATATACATAGTTAATTCATGGAAAAGACTCATGAATTTCTCCAAATATCCTTAGCTTTATCTTTCAAATTCTTAATCTAATTCCAAAATATATCCACTCAGGGTTATCAGATTTATGTCTATAAAATTCCATTGTCTTAAAAAAGGAAGAAATACATGTAACTACCTAGAGTGTATTGCTGAAACCCAAGGAATTGTATGCCAAAGATTAGATGAAACACGATCTTCGGCGCTAAAGAAACACCCGAGACTCTATTTCTTTTGTTTTTCCCGTTTGATGCTTTCTTCCTTTCCTTCTAGGAATTTTCTTTTTTTTATTCTGAAACCCGTTGCTTATGTCTGCATTTCACCTTCCCCTAATCCCTTTCAATTTGGCAGATAAATATTTTTTTTCCTTTTTTCTAACCCTTGTAACTTATGTCACGTTAATGGGATAAGCCCACTTGTATTCTTTCTTCTTTTTGTTTTGCTTATTTAGTTTCATTATTTTTTTTGTTAGTTTCTAATTATTATTATTATTATTATTATTATTATTATTAGATAGTTTTCTGGGAATGATGCAGATTGTAACTGCACATAGATGGTACATTAAATGTACTATTTTAATTAAGCATGATTTTAAAATCACTAGCACTGCAATGATCGATAGTGGAGCAGATGTTAGTTGTATTCAAGAAGGATTAATCCCTTCTAGATTTTTTGAAAAAACTACTCATGTTGTTAAATCAGCTTCCAATCATGCATTAGATATAAAGTATAAATTATCTAATACTCATATTTGTCAAGATAAAGTATGCATTCCTCATTTTTTCTTTTTAGTGAAAAATCAAATGCATCCTCCAATTATTCTTGGAACCCCTTTTATAAATGCCGTTTATCCCTTTTCAAAAATTGATTCAAATGGTTTCATAGCTAGTTTTAATGGTAATACCATAAAATTTGATTTCATAACTGAACCAGTAACTAGAGACATTAATACTTTGATCCATATGAAACAAAGGCATATTGATTCTTTACAAATGGAAATTTACAGTATGAACATTGTTAATACACTTCGTCCTGCTAGAGTACAGGAAAAAATCAAATTGATTTCTGAACAAATGGCTATTGATATTTGTGCCGACCACCCGAGTACTTTTTGGAGTCGAAAAAAGCATATTGTGAATTTGCCTTATGAAGACAACTTTTTCGAAAATAATATTCCCACTAAGTCACGACCATGTCCAATGAATGCTGAGTTAGTGGAATTTTGCAAAAAAGAGATTGATAGTCTTTTACAAAAGTGTTTGATAAAACCTTCAAAGTCATCTTGGTCTTGCACTGCTTTTTATGTTAATAAAGCAGTTGAGCAAGAACGTGATATTCCTAGATTGGTTATTAATTATAAACCTTTAAATAAATTTTTAAAATGGATTAGATATCCTATTCCAAATAAAAAGGATCTTTTATCAAGATTATATGATGCTAATATATTTTCAAATTTTGATTTAAAATCAGGATATTGGAAAAATTCATATTTTTAAAGAACATACTTATAGAACTGCTTTTAATGTTCCTTTTGGGCAATATGAGTGGAATGTTATGCCATTTGGTTTAAAAAATGCCCCATCTGAATTTCAAAAAATTATGAATGATATTTTTAATCCATATTTGGATTTTGTCATTGTTTATATAGACGATATTTTGGTTTACTCCAAAACTCTTGAAACACATATCAGGCATCTTGATATTTTTAAAAGAATTGTTATACAAAATGCTTTAGTTATTTCTAAATCA
Source organism: Nicotiana knightiana (assembly GCA_005239525.1). Classification (NCBI taxonomy): domain Eukaryota; kingdom Viridiplantae; phylum Streptophyta; class Magnoliopsida; order Solanales; family Solanaceae; genus Nicotiana; species Nicotiana knightiana. The sequence goes on along the minus strand of ML376268.1, from coordinate 69,721 downwards.
AAAATGAGTTTATTTCAAACTGATGTCAGGTTTCTTGGTCACCAAATCTGTCAAGGAAAAATTACTCCTATCCAAAGGTCTATTGACTTTGCTTCAAAATTTCCTGATGTTATAACAGACAGAACTATGTTACAAAGATTTTTGGGAAGTTTGAATTATATTTCTCCATTTTATAAAAATCTTTCTAGAGACTTAGCACCCTTAACTGATAGGTTAAAAATCAGATANGTCTATATAAACAATGACAAAATCCAAATATGGATTAAAAATATCATTCATAATTTTTTGAAATTCAGATGGGGCATTTTTTAAACCAAATGGCATAACATTCCACTCATATTGCCCAAAAGGAACATTAAAAGCAGTTCTATAAGTATGTTCTTTAAAAATCTGAATCTAGTTGGGCTTACCATCTAGCAAACATTAGTTTTGAAGCATCATGTTTAAAATCTTTATCAAACATATATTTAACAGATTGAGCATCTGTTTTGATCAGAAATTTCTGATTATAAAGATCATCCTGGAATTTTAGAACACATTTGACAATGCATAACATTTCATGTGTCACAGTTGCATACTTTCGCTGGGCTTCAGTCCATTTACCTTAATGATATCGAATAAGATATTCATGCTTATCATGGGGATTAACTTGTTTAAGTATTCCTCCATAACCAATATTAGAAGCATCAGTCCTTTCCTTTTTTCTAACCCTTGTAACTTATGTCACGTTAATATTCTTTCTTCTTTTTGTTTTGTTTATTTAGTTTCATTTTTTTTGGTTAGTTTCTAATAATAATAATAATAATAATAATAATAATAATAATAATAATAATAATAATAATAATAATAATAATAATAATAAT